>DF237146.1:85691-135032 GCA_000708835.1 Klebsormidium nitens | reverse complement strand
GGCTAGTACCGCCAGCTAGGATAAACCTGCCGACGGTGAATTCTTGTAACCTTGAATTTTCCGAGTACACTCGACGGAGAAAGTACTGCCGCAGTGTACAAGTGCAATTCTGACAGACTTGGACTCGGTCCCTATACGTGGCACTCATCGGACGGTGCCAGCCCCAGCCAGCGGAAAGTTCGGGACCCCGAAATGTACCTAGTTAAAGTGCGCTTTTTGACAACGGGATGGTCAATGTAGTGACTCCCTTCCCGGTTATCTTTGTTCTTTGCTGAGCCGTCGGAAAGCGCGCCACGTCTTGACGTCTCACTCAGTGTGGCTCAGGCCACTGGCAGCTTTGAAGACAATCTTCTACTATTTTTGGGTGCACAAGTTTGCAGGCGTCAGTAGAGCTGGCGCGCTCGTATCTGGCAAAAGGATGATCAGACTGCATTATGTCGAGGCCACCAAGGTGGCGGCCGGAAGGCGCGTACGCTTGCGCGGCAGAGCGCCTGGCGGCCACGTTTCACTGAAGGGGGCGGAATTGCAACCGCCATCCGTCAGCCTGTCTCAGCCTGTCTCTCAAATTTATCAGGAAGACAGCCAGCTATAGCCATATATGGGATCTGATCCCGGACGATCGCGGATCGACCCGGCAGAGCGGATCCGCGGCCGCGACGCATGCGCGACCGCCCTTCTCAGGGTTCAGAGGGTTTAGCTAGGTTTGTACTGCTAAACCTGTGCTTCAGTTTACCTACAAACTGTACATAAGGGGAGAGTCGTACCGTGAATCCCAAGACTGGAGAGCACGTTCTGTCAGCAAGCGCTGTTAAGAATTCTGTCAGTCATATCTCGCGCAGCTACACGCTGATGGGTTTTGAGGGGCCAGCCAATCCTGGCCGTTCCGAGCTTGTCAAATCTTACCGTGACGGTTACACCGTCTTGCTGCACGACGCAGGAGTCCGAGAGAAAAGAGCCAAGGTGTTCTCAGAGGAGAAACTGGATCACCTATTAGCTTTTCTCGGGGGGGGAATTGCCTGCAGCACCGGGCTCGACCAATGCAATCTGCTGATGGATCGTGCAGCGTTCTTATACCTTTGGGAGTCCAGGGCCCGCGATAAAGAATGCGGGGAGTTACTGCACAGACAGGTGAACGGGTGGAGGGGGTCGCTCTTCCTGGTTGGTCGAAAACCGTGCGGCAAGAACCGTCGGCACGGATTCCGCTCACCAGCCCAGAAAGTTCCGCCCGTTTGTCTTTCCTGGAGGCGAGTGCTCAGCTAATCACAGCGCTTGAACGATTAGGATACGAGATAGAGGAGGATGGTTGTTTGTTTCGGTGCATGACTCGAGATAGGAAAGGCTATGCACCAGGCCCGATAAGTTCGGGCACTCTGCGTAAGAGATTGCAGAAGCATTTGCGGGCTGCCGGGCTGTTTGAGGGCGAGACTTTACACAGCTTCCGGCGCTCTTCCATCCAGCACGAGGCCTTGAGTTTCAACTACAGCATCCGAGAGTTAATGGAAAAGACACGACATAAGTCTCTGAGTGCTTTCAAGCTCTACGTAGAGGAGATATGGGAAACAGTAGTACAGAAAGACCGACTACTGCGGCCGCGTTAAGATAGGGATTTATCCTCGAACGAGCATGCAATTAGCACGTCTCACGTCATGCTCAGGTGTATGATGCGATCTTGCGACCTTTCAGCATGTCTAACCGAACAGCTTGGAATTGTGCACAGTTGCTGATCATTCAAGATGCCAGACCTAAGACCATAAAGGTTATGAAACGGAAGCGCATCGCACCAACTTCGACTTCACCGTGCATGTCTGAGCGACTAGTGGGGCCTTGTGCTACCGTTCTGGGCGGTCGTGCTACATCCGCTCGAAAACTAAGCACTGGAAACTGTGTTTGTATGTTAGTTCCTCCACTCGATCTTTATTGCACTAAGCGAGAAGTACGCTGGATTGACCACGCTTTCTGGCACTCTCAGGCTGGGATCGCAAGTCGACTCGCTCCTGGGCAGCTCTACTGGCTCGGGCGGGGAGGCGAGATCCCAGCTGTGCATGACGTGCCACCAGTTCGTCGCGTTCCTGCGCGGCACGATCAGAATGCCGTTGATCCTGAACTTCTCGATCAGACGGATTGCTTGTGCCACGTGCCTCAGAGGGGGGAACATCCAGGCCCAGTCCCCTTCCTTGAGCAGCTGCCGCCAGTCTTGATTCAGTGCGTCCACGGCGAGGCAGCCGGGTGTGAATTCCTTCGAGACGAACTTCTCTGTCACGTGCCAGATGTCAGACGCAAAGAGGTCCACGGAGGGTTTAACGCCAAACCAGGCCGTCACTTTCTGGAAGAGAGGGGAGCTCAGACCCCAGTCAGAGGCATCCGGGAAACGACTCAGTGCATCCTCTTCTTGCATCTCCTCCCGCGGCTTCCAGTAGGCCTTGACGTCCACCCCGTTTTCGCACGAGAAGAGGAAGAAATCTTGCAGGATCTTGTTGACGTCAGGGCTGCTGCTTCGCATGCTATTAATAGCATAGGTCGCCCCTCGATTGTCAGTCGTGAGAACCAAGCAGGAGTTCCTGATGGCCGACGGTCCGGCAGCCTGTAGGGCGGCTTGGAGGGTCTTCAAAAGGCCCTTCATCTCCCGAGCTGTGCTCGACAGAGCTGCTTCCTCTTGGGAGAAAGTCCCGGCGATCTGCAGTTTGGCTTTGCCGGGGAACTGGACGAAACCCCCAAATCCGACGTCTGAAGCATCAGATGAAGTTTGAAGGGTTACCGGGAAAGTGTGCCACCTCCTTCCGTTCCACCGATCGAAGTTTTCCAAGAAGAGCCGGGCACTTTCTTTTACTTCATTTGGGTTCTGGAAAACCTCGTCCCAGCTCAGCTTTCCTTGCATGGCTGCAAAAAGCGGACGGCTGAACAAGGATGCGGGAAGCATTGCCGGGCCTAAGGAGACGAGTTTCCCTGCCATGGAGGCGAGCATCCGGGCCGTGACGTCGTTCGCCTCGAGAATCTGCTTCAGAACTGCTACAACTTTGAGCTTTTTCTTCTCCGAGATCCGGAAGAGCTCGTGAAGAGAGTCCACGACAAAGCCGAGCCAATCGGCAACCTGAGCAGGCTCCAAGAGACACTTTGGGATGCTGAAGTGAGCCCCTAGAAGCGTGAGAAGCTTGAGAATCTTGACAAGGATCCACCTGCAGTTTGCTTTGTCTTGGCTCGCCGTCAGTCCGTCGTCCACGTAACCCGAAACGTAGACTCCTCTTGCTCGCAATTCGAGGAGGAAATCACGGTGTAGAAGTAGCACGCTTGAGCATAGCCAAAGCTCACAACGTTGTAGTGGAAGTAGACTTCGCCCACCTTGAATCCAAAGTAGGTTCGAAAGTCTGGATGAATGAGCACATGGAAATAGCCAGACTTGAGGTCCCAAGTTGCCGTGAAACCCTCCTTCCTAAGAAACACGAGGATGTCACGGAGCTTCTCGTAGTTGAAGTCGTATTTCTTCATGAAGAGGTTGATGTAGCGAGCGTTGAGGATCTTTCTAGGCTTGGGATTGAAAACCACACCAATCGGGTTCACCACCTTGGGCTTGCTTCCCTTGGGGTAGGCCGAGATCGCTCCGGATGCCAAGTTATTCTTGACTTCATTCCAGACAAAGTCCGCGTTGTCCTCTGCTGATTGATGGTTGGAGAACTCCACTCTGCTGGGAAATTTGCCGCTGAGGAAGGAGTTCACTTCCCTTTTTAGAGCTGTTTGGTGGAGCATGGCTCTCACCACTTTCCTCTTGGAATCGAGAGCTTTCTCCGTTCCTTCAAACGACGGCTTCAGGCCGTCTTTCAGGGCTCCCAAAACCAACTTTGAGGTCTTTCTCTTGGAGTACTTCAGGAGCTCCTCCCAAGCGGGGAGAGTTTCATTGAAGTTTCCTGCCCTAAACTGATCGGGATCGAGGACGTTCCTTTTGACATCTTTGAGCCAGGCCAGGTCCGCCTCTTCATTTAGTTCGTGTTTGCCTTGGCCAAATGCGTCTACTTCAGCGAGGACCGCTCTCACCCCGTCCCTGAGGGTTTCCGAGTCGTAGTCGAAGGGAGCTCTGACCGGAATGGCTGGTACCTCTTCAAAAGTGCAGAGCTTTGTTAGACTTGGTCGAAACTTATTCGGCTCGGTTGCAGAATCGGGAATGAGCGGATCTGCTTCGCAGTCAACCTCCTCGCTTGGAGACTCGGAAGTACTCTTCTCAAGTGACTCCTCTTCTTCGGCTTCAAAGCTCAAGCCTTCCAGTAAAGGCCCTGGGTCGAATCGCGTTTCTTCCTGACCCCTGTAATCATTCGAGACTCTATGAGTTGCAGTTGATACTTCGAAGTCCTGCGCCGTATTCTCTCGGAATGATCCAAGGTAATGCGTCAAGCTAGCTCGGCTAATTGGAGCTAATATGTGAGGCTTTTAGTCTCTTTGAATATCAAATTGCACCTTAGACAGGTCAGGTAGCTGCTTACCCCGGATTCTTGTGATCAGAGGTACGAGGGGTTCTTTCGGGTCTTGCTGGGATAAGGGACTTTTTTGATGATCTGCATTTTTGAGCAGTGGCCTATTTTTGGTACAAGAGTGTGTGAGATGGCCAATCAGGTCCAATCTGCAGTGCATCTCGGATGAGAATATTTCGATTAATCTGCTTGGCATGAATTGCGCCACCTTCAATGTGCGGCATCACTAGGATAACATTGTATCCAGATGAGCGGAATCAGGACTAAGAGTACTTACTCAGATCGTTTGCACAAAAGGGCAGTGCAATCGTCAGGGTTGTCTTCGATCATTGCATCACTTGTGGACCTGATGAAAGGACATCATGAACGGCTCAGTAGGAGCCGCTTGCGCATGATGCACACTTACAGTTTCAAAGCGTAGGCAGCATAAGTGCAAGAAACTGACGTTGCACAGCCTGTTCAAGTACAATCATGAATGCATCATCAGGTTGCTGTACTATGCTTACTCATGTTGCAGGTCAGCTCGAGCAGTTCGATCATCGCAGAATTCAGCCTCTTGATGAAGTGCGTGAATGTCATCTCTGAATGACAGGGAATTGAGCTGAATTGAGTTGAATGCAAAATCCAGAAGCATAACGGGGGATCCAGTGACGTCTCCTGAGAAGCTCACCAGGTCCCTATTGTCACTTTAATCGATTCCTCTAACCTCTCTTCTGCCTCTAAGCAAACCGACATCAGCTAATAGTCTGAATCTTTTGGAAGTATCAGGATTTACAAACTGCTCAACTTTGGACCATGTCTCTGAATGATTTTCGTCAGGCTATCTACCTTCTAGGTCTCTTCCCCAAGGTGTGATCATCTCGTTCATCTTGGCTTCTGTCTTCATGAGCACGATTGGGACCTCTCGGTCCGGGACCCTTGTTTGGACCGTTCTTCCTGCAAGCAATCACAGGTCTTCATTAAGAATGACCTGCCTGTTGCAAAGCGACCGCCCTATTCAAGCTGGTCGACTGTGAGCACTTTCAGCCAAAAGGCAGCTTCATTTAGAAGTTGGATGTAATGACAGTTGGACATTTCGTCCCCCAATAAAGGGATGCTCTTGGAACTCATCCAGAACAAATGTAACGCCGACGTCTCATTCGAGAAGGCATCTTTCTCAGAATTGTCTGCAAGTGCTTGAAGCCAGCAGCTCAAGACTAGAATCATTCACTGATTAACGGGGGATCTCACCTTGCATCTCCCCATCCATTGATCGGTTTGACGTTGCCTCTAGAGAGCTCTTTCTCAGCCATGGCCAAGAAGTGGAAGAACTTCTCACGGATCATGCTCTCTATCTCAGGACAGTATCCTTGGACCAGGTTTCACTCTTGCCAAACTTCCGGAGATCTGCCTTAACCTCAGCGCAGTACTGCGTAGCCATGTACTCGCAACCTGTGGAGACATAGTTGATTCTCGAGGCGAAGAAATACGTGGCTGCCATGAGCCTAGCGGTCCTTGCATCAGCTTCCTTGTAGACATCTAGGAGATACCGAGCCTTGGATTTCCAAGACTTCTGCATGTCAGGGTAATCTTGCATCACAACCTCCATATAGTCAGTCAAGGAGCCTCTCATTGCAATCTGAGAGACCGCTTCTTTCAGCAGATCAAAGTTGAATTCTTCGGAAGGTCCATCTGGAGCAATCTTGAACTTCTCCCAGAAGCTTGGATCGAATTGAGGTTCCTTCCTGTTTGGTGTGCCTAATCTGCTGGGGGCCTGTGAGCCTCCTGCCCCAAACTGAGTGGATGAAGGGTCGACCTTAGTTCCGTTTAGGTCAGCTTGCAAGAACAGGGAGACATCGATGCACTGTCTCAAAAGAGCCTGGATGAGAGGGTCTTTCAGCAGCCTGGATCCGTAGCCGATGCTCAAATCCTTGAGGGGTACAGGACGAGGAAACTCGTTGCCGTAGTTGTCTTTGACTAGGACGGCTTCCGAATCTTGCTGAGCCTCCTGAGCTGCATCAATCACTTCGCACCAGATGGGACTATTCTCTGTTTGATGTAGGAGCTTGAAACCCTTCAGAGCAGCCGGTCCTCCCGATAGCACCACCAGGGCTTTCAGATGGTGATCCATTCTGTCAGGCCACCAAGAGAGGGCCACGGGAACTCCTTCTCCAAGCTCCAATGGAGAAGCTTCTTCTCCAAAGAAAGAAAAATGGCGCCCTCTTAGCAGCGCCAAGACGCGCTGCTGCTGCCGCCTCAACTCACAGTGAAGTGAAGAAGATTCGACTGCAACCGAGGTTTTGTTCACAATCTTGCTGAGGCTGCCGCCTAGTACTCAGCAAGTTTCGAATTCGAAGAGGCCAAACCCTGAGGGGAGGGTTTGGCCGCCGCGGTCGCGCGCGATTCGCACAGGGTTTAGGGCTTTGCCCGGCAGTCTGGTGCCTTAAGACTTCTCGAGCATCTGATGGCCGTCCACAGATCGGACGGACGGCCCGCATTCCTTACGTCAAAGGGAACCGGACTCGCTCTCAGTCCGCTCTCGTTCGTTCTTTCCAAGTTCCTCTCTTGAAGGTTTCAAACTTCGCCCCGTATGTCTCGCTTCAGGCGGCCTCCAGCTGGCTAAGCGCACCGTTCTGTCGGCACGGCACTACTGTGTGATTGTGATCATCTGCTCGTAGCCTAGACTGGCAACATACATGCAGGGACGGTGACAAGAAAAGTCGAACTTCCGTCACTTCGTTCCATCTTGGATTACCGCCCACGTCATGAAACATGCGCAAGTCGATAAAACTGTTTAAGATTCCCAGGAACGCGAGCATATGAGAACGTTTTACGCGTAGCGGTTCGAGCCGCTGGCAAGATCTCAGCCACTTCGTACTTGTTCTTCAATACGGACTGCCGCCGCTAATTACAGGGATCCTGGTTCAGTCGTATTGTGATCGTTTAGAAATTGAGAAAATACGGGATGTGATCCCTGAAGCCCTTTTTCTCATTAAGGAAACGCGGGTCTCGCAGTAGCCCCAACAGCTGCTTCTCCACGTCCAGAACAATTTGCAGCAAAAAGACAGAAAAAGTAATTTCAACCGTTCGTTTTTCACTGATCTACCGTTGCTGCTAAATGATGGACGGGGATGTCAATCAAGCTCGCTTGGATGATTGCTTGTGACCCGACCGCTCAACAATTGGTTTGTCTGCGGTGCATTAATGGCTGTTTGGAAGTCATGAGAACTGAGGGTTCATATCTGGTCTCAAAAAATCATCGGGCATATTGGAGCAAGTATTTCGTCCATACGTTGATGCAGTATTACACCCAGGTCGGCAAAAGAGAGAGATTCAAATCACTGCCCATCCTGTGTCTAGTCAATTCATAAGGGCATCTCTGAACGGAGGCTTGCTCATCTTCAGCGGATTATATAACATCCGCTAGCTTCGTTCTAGCGTGATGCACAGTGAACATGCCAGAATAGCACCAGTCGGTGGCAGGGAGCGTGAATTGCTGACAGAGAAGCAGTTCTTGCGGAGGTGGAATACCAAGCGCAGACCATTGACGTGCTCACAAATTACACATGCCCACAAAGTTTATTTTGCAAGGTCACCAGACACACCATGGCTCCCGGTTCAATACATTGACAGGCGCAACCTGACAAAAAGGCCAAGCGAAGCAGATGCAATCGAGATCCTTCTTTGCGTTTCAAGACCTTGAAGTGTAATCTAGCACTGAAAACTTCCACTAGATTCAAGATACAAAAATATGACAGGGAGAGCCGCCTTTGGTTAGATCCGTCTGCGTCTTAGCCCCCAAAAAGTACCCCGACTTGAATTGCATTTTTTACACAGCCTGTTGCCGCACTCCTAGGACAAGAACTTCAATGGTGTCTGGAGGAGTATTCGATGAGCTAAAGTTAGCGAGAAATTTGAGCACGAGGAGTCTTGAGGGGCCACCCCACATTGGCCGAAGGGCCTTGCCAAGACTTCAACCGCTCAGATTATGATTGCCATCTTATGCACCCTTATAAAACCAGTCGTTTGGATCATGGGGGTCGGGGTCCTGATAGACGAGGCAGCCCGTAACTTCGCCTACGAGAACGTCTTCAGCAATGTCGTTGCTCTTCACAACAACGTCGCACTCCCACGGCCAAGGTTCAATTATTCGTGAGCAAAACCTTGCTGGGTGGATAGGATCTTTGTTCAAGGACAGGTAAGCCTCCACATGCATCCTCCCATCGTTGATCTGGACCGAGCTTCTTCTTCCCGCATTTTCTGCCTTGTCGCATGGAGCAAACACGTAGGCTGGGAGAAGGTCGAGAGGATTCACAGTTCTGATGCCATACGCCCGGTCGCCAGTGTTCGGTAGACCAAACGCTGCGTAGTCTTGAAACAATTTTGTTCCAGCAGCATGGGCAGTCCAGAACATGTTTCCCTGCTGTCTGAACAGAAGAAGACACCGGGCCACGATGCTCGCATCAACAATAGAAGCTCTGCTATTTCCGGGACTGAATTGGTTAAAAAGGAACCACGAATCTGATATGGAGTTTCGCTGACGTCCTGCTCTGATCAGCGCCAGCTGCTTGTACCCTCCCAGGCTATCCACCTCCACATCCAGCTCAGCACAAGTGACGTAAGCATCGCGAACCTCCGTGTTTTGTTCAGTGGGCGCCGACCCAAGAAACGCCTCTTTCCACACGACGCGGTTCCCCTCCGTTACCCGAAGTAAATGCTTGCAGGAGCAAGTGGCTCTCAGCAAGGAGACGGGGTCCTGAGCCGCTAGCTTGCGAACGACGATCAAAAGTACGTCGTTCGGAAGATTCTCCATGCCCGGCCCCGCTGACGTTCAAGGTAGACAACTTGTCTACTTGAAGCACCGTGCTTGAAGCATCGTCGCCACATGTGGCACCCGCTATAAGGTCTCGCTTGGCAGTGCGGTTTGTTCACATGACGTCTTGCAATATTGAAGATGAATAAGTTTGGTGGGCGCTCGAGCGGCCGCGGTACGACCACGGCCGAAAACGCGGCCGCGTCACGACCACGGCCGAAAACGCGGCCGCGTCCAGCGCGCTTTCTTAGACACACGCCGTTCCTGCATGTGCCTGGGGATGAAAAATAACTGCCGTTCAAAATGAAGAGCTTGCAGGTGCCGAAGCCTGAAACAAGGATTCCGACTTGGGTCCTCGGCCGCTCAGCTTGCGAAGCAAGATACAAGTTTAAGGCTTTCGGAGGTCTGCAAAGCCCAAGCCTAATCGTCGGTCACCGACTTGCCGCTTCGAGGAAGTTTCAATCATCAACACTTAACTACGCAAGTGCCGAGTTAGAGAACGAGTTCGCAGACCCAGCTCTTAATCCTAGCTAGCTAAAGTTGCAAAAGCCGCTCGGAAGTGGAGGCGACTTGCAGCCCGGCTTCAGGTCCCTGATTGTGGTCGGTGTGAATATCCGCTTGTGGTCCGTGTAGAAAAGCCACTTGTGGTCGGTGTGAAAAAGCTACTTTGTGTTATTGTAAAAGCCACTTGGTCGTCCGGCCGCCCCCGCGGTGGCATGAACATGGCCCAGGTCGAAGCTTCTTACGAAGCTTCTCACTGAGGTTCTGCAAAGCGGCCGGGCTGCCACAGATTCTGACGGCTCGTTGGGAAAGACCGAGAAACAAACTCATGACGGTTGCTGTATCCGCTTTGCGCCACTTAAACGTAAGCGTTGGCAGGTAACTGGTCACTCGAAACAGTAGCGCTCGGAATAAAGAACGGGCGACGCAAAGCCTCAAGCTATAGAACCGCTTTGATTCAAACAGTGCCAATCATGTACCTATAGGTTGTCGAGCTTGAAAGTGCAAATCCAACACGCGACAGACATGCATCCAGTTGTGACGGAGCAGCGCATAATGGTTGAATATGTAGCTGGAAATTATAATCGGATTGATCATGGGTATCTCGCAATGCCCACTGGAACATGCTACGCGGGTTTATGTATAGCTGAGTAGTACGTCTTAGTTGCGGGGACGCTCGCGCCTGGTTGCGCGCACGCTTGCGATCCTGCATCTGGGGCTCGCGCGCGGCGCCAGCTGCCGCCCCAGGAACGCGGCCGCGCGCCGTTCGGGCACCTCCTTTCTCAACGTCTGGCATCGCCAACCTTCCAAAGACGTCTTATTATACTGACCCATAAGCATGAAAAGGAACTCAGCCTCGCTTTCCTTTCTTCTCCCGCCTTTCAAGATGCCAAAACGCCTTATGTGACTTTCTATTCAACTGTAATTTGATGGTACCACAGGCGCGTTTTTGTTGACCCCTTGTTGACGAATTCCATACATGACTCGCTGATTTATCTTAGGGTGCTACTCCCGTCACTCTATTAGATTGGGTTTCTGCCCACGAAAGTAGATTCTGCATGCGTGGAATTCCAACGTAATGAACTGTGTGAATTAGGAAACGAGCTGAAACGCGGCAGAGCGGCTTGCTGGCAAACTTTCAGTGCGTTTGAAGTCAAGTGAAATTCAAACCCTCTCGTGTGCAAGTTCAACCTGATGATAACAAACAGTCTGGGGCCGCTCAAGGGTTTTAAGCATGAACGACGTAAGTCGATACCGTGCTGAGATACTGAAGAAAGGAAAGGAATGCTGAAGACCTCGTCCAGCACATTCACGGATGCGTATCTTAAAGTAATCGAAACGGGTAACTGCGCGCGTGCTCCTAGACTTCCGCTTACAATCGCAACACGGCCCTTGTCCCCAAGATACGAGACTGTACTTTTTTCAAACCGGATACGGGGACCCAAACAACACATCGCTACTGAAGTGACAGCAGGTTGGTTACTTCGAGGAACGCTGTCACATGCAGATCAACGTAGCACTTCCATAAGGGACGAACGGACGGCGAGGATCCACATATGAGAATGAAGCATGTAGGATCGATCGAAAGGGCGTGTGCTGTCATGCGGACCCACCTGCTGGCCTTGAACAAACTCTTATCCTGACTCTGCAGCTACAAAAGTCTAGCTTTCTTCTGATGGACTACCTTTGACTTGGGGAACAAGGTACACCTTCCTTGGAGCAAGATGCGTTTCCTGATTTGTTCAAAACCAGAACGTGAATGTTTCTGGTTTGTTGTAAAACCTCCTTGTTTCGCCGCTGATTGCGATTGCCTGGCTTTCGCTAACACTAGCGGCTTGTACCCGCCGTGCTCAACAGTTGCAGCGTCCAGATATTCCATATCTACAAACGGAATCGTTGTCATGTCTTGACGATAAGGCGCAAAGAAGGCTTCTCCCCAGATGGCAGGAGTCTTATTCGTCAGTTCAAAGATCGACTTGCTGACTAGGGTCGCCCGCAGTAAAGAAAGGGGGTCCTGCACCGCTAGCTTGAACAAAATTGCCAGGACCACGTCGCTTGGAAGGCGCTCCATGCCTTGGATGTATGACCTGGTGGCGGATCATAAGAAGCCCACCTTACTGAGCAGAGTCTCCACGCAAGCGTGAGTGCGGCTACCCTTCTGCTGAGTCTGATGGCG
Organism: Klebsormidium nitens; assembly: GCA_000708835.1. NCBI lineage: Eukaryota > Viridiplantae > Streptophyta > Klebsormidiophyceae > Klebsormidiales > Klebsormidiaceae > Klebsormidium > Klebsormidium nitens. Next base: position 123,106 of record DF237146.1, on the reverse strand, counting down.
TGCATCTTTGTCAACTGAAAAACAGCGCCGCTCTGGTATTGTCGCGGCCGCGGTGGGAGAGAGTCAGTACGTCGGGCGGAACACGTAGGGCCGCGGCGCGGCCGCGGCGGGCGCTTTCCGCGTGTGACTAGTTGCATGCGCGCGTCCGCGCGGCCGCGTCACGGTCGGACGTGATTGACCGGACCAGTGGCGCGGCGGCCGCCGCCAGCTGGCACGCGGCCGCGAAGCACGTTCCCAGACAGGCTCACTCTCACTCGTCTGAGAGCAAAGACGAAGCGCCTAAGTTGCTGTCATTCGGCTCTCATTCCTTTGCCTCCGACGAACCTGTTTCCAAGGTGCCAAACTGTGTTTTGCTTGAGGCTAAGCAAACAGTATCGTGCCAGTACAGATACTAATATAGGTGTTGAATGTGGATCGGTGTTCTGCTGTTGTCACCCTCAGTAGCCTGTCACACGGTCGTCGATAGCAGAAGATCTCACACTCGTCATGTTGCGCATGCGTAATGGTACGATACTGCCCACAAAACATAAAACATGCAGGATTGGATGCGAATGTCAAAAGGGCGAGCTAGATGTAAGGAACTTCTTCGTTTTACGCGCAGTACAATTTTCCGGGAAGATGCCAAGCGCCTAATGTTGCAAAACAGAAAGAAATCCGTTCAACGTGCAATTTCGTGATGGTCACAAATCTTGCTGTCGCCCACCGATCGATGTTGCGCGAGCTAGACAAACAATTAGTCGAGCTGCTGAGAGGGAAAACGAGGGAAGAATATGCGCGATCGAGCATTTGATGTTTGTTGAGAAGCGTGTTCTGCAGTACCAAACGGCTGCTCCTCAATTATGCACTTCCATTAGCAGCAAAAGCGCTCATGTAAATATTTGATTCACTGGGACACCAACCAAGTCTCGGCCCGTTACCGCTGAAAGCGGACGGGTACGAACGGTCAGTATTATTGGGCACATTTTAACTTAGGCTGCTGCAAACATCCCCATTGTTTTCCTGTCGCATCCATGCCCGGAGAATAGTGCCACTTTTCCTTTACTCGTCAAGAACTCTCGTGTATCAGATAACAAGTCCAGTCATCAGAATATCACATGTACGTCTTGAATCCAAGTTCTATCGATTGAGCTCAACGGAGCAAAGAGCAGATTGAATCTGTCATGAGAGCTCGCTCAGAAATGAACACAGCACCTTTCTTGAAACTAATCTTATCTTATCAAGGAGCTAAGAACAGATTACGGATGTCCCAAGATCCACCCCCGCATATGCTGTAGCGCCTTGCCAAGGATCCCAGCCGCCGCAATCATTACTGTAAACTTGAACAGCCAGTCATTTTGAAGTCGGTCAGGGTCTTCGAAGATGAAGAACCCCTGTGCTTCGGCTACTGCCACAGATTTGGTAGAGGCGTCGCGGTCGATGAGAATTCTGCTATCCCATGGCCAAGGCCTGAAGCTTTGCGAGAAAACCTTGCTCGGATGGACGGAACCTCTGTTTAGCGATATAAAGACCTCTACGTTAATCTTCCCATTCTTGAAATCTTCCAGACTCTCTCCTTCCGCGTTTATGCCTCTTCGTGTACCTGCTGACCGATTTGCTGCCAGCTTGTTGCATGAAGCAGGTAAGTAGACTGGGACAAGGTCGAGAACACTCAAAGTTTGAATTCTACAGGCTCCACCAGAATTACCGTCGCCTTTCTCTGGTAGCTGAACAAAGGCTAAATAGTCGGTGAGTGACTTTGGCTTCTCAGTGTAACCGGCAGCCCAAAGAAGATGGCCTCGCTGTCTAAAGACAGCCAGAAACCGGAAAAGGTTGCTCTCGAAGTCGGCATCTAATTTGCTGCTGATGCTTTCTTGAAGAGCAGACCCCACTTTTGAATTGGACAATCCCTGACGACCTGCTTTGATCAGCGCTAGCTGCTTATACCCTCCCAGCCGATCCACCCGCTCATCCAGCTCAGCACACGTGACGTAAGCATCAAGACCGCCCGTGTTTTGTTCAGTGGGCGCCGACCCAAGAAACGCTTCCTTCCAGACGATTGGGTTCTCCTCAGTCACCCGAAGAATCAGCTTGCAGGCGCACGTGGCCCGCAGCAAAGAGATGGGGTCCTGAGCCGCTAGCTTGCGAAGGACGATCAAAAGTAAGTCGCTGGGAAGATCTTCCATATTTGGCGCTGTCCCAGCTGCCTGGCAAAAGCCAACGCTTCGATTTGTTTAGCAGGCGGCCCGAGGCCAGGCTTTAAACCTGTTTGCTCTAGCGCGTCGCCAACTTAGGTAGGGTCGATCTAGTCTGGTGGGCGCTCGAGCGGCCGCGAGTGCAGTCGCGGTGGGAAAGTGGGGGCCGCGTCTAGCGCGCGCTACTACCCGGCGACCGGATAACCGCGGCGGCGCCATTTCAAGGCAGTGCCGACGCCGACGCGCGCGGCTGCGCGTTCGCGACGGCCCTTCCACGCTGCGCCAGAACGCGGCCACGCGCGGCGCTTGATGTCATGTCCTTTCGGTAGCGTGCCCGCGCGTTGACGACGTCGCGGCCAGCCGTCGGCCGGCCGGTCCGAGGCTCTGCGGTTGGTGCGGATTTTCAAGCGGCGCAAGGCCTTCTCACGCTTCCTTCCAGACGACAGGATTCTCTAGAATTGCACGTAGAAAAGCTTGCAGGGGCACGGAATCCGCAGAGAAAGATGGGGCCTGAGCCTCAGACCGCTTGCTTGGTCTTGAGGATTCTTGAAGCAACGCCACGAGTATAAATGGCAGACGGGTCTCATGCTTTTGTCATTTCCACGCTCGCGAAGGTGATTTGGTTCTGATGACGTTGTTAGTGGGTTCGACGATGATGGGCGCTCGAGATGCTATCCCGGCTGAAGGTGCGGCCGTGTTAGTTTGCGCGCTTTTTTTGACCTACGTTTCAATCTGGCCGCGTTTCAAATTGGTTGGAAAACGTCAAGGACATGCCTCTGAGTAAGCCGGATTACCTTTCAACCATTCCGCCCATGCTGGTTGAAAATTGCAATCGTCGAACATGGCTGCAGCCTCCATCGGCATTCCTGGAATCCTCCAGCAATCAGCTTCTTGTCGTGATTAATAAGCGCGTTTTCAATCAAGACTTAAAAGAATGCCTAGTGGGATGATTATTGGATAAACATACTGCCGCAAGTGTCCATTTCCAAAGTAGAATTCTGGAGAACGAAATAGTCGAATCAGAAGGTCTCGACAGAGAGTAATGGAAAAACCGTTTATCTACTACAGCAACTTCTGCAAGGCAGGACTTCCAGAGGACTATGCAACGACTACTCTGACGACTAATGCCGTCACTGCTGTAACGAACCCCGACCGCGACGTCCAAGCCTTGACACACAAACAAGATCTACGCACACTTATCCTCTTCAGACAATATCCTCTTCTCACTGCCCGCGGATGTTAGACAGCCCCTCCAGGTTGCTGACGCGGAGCTTCCTCCGTCTGTGTCGCAACTTCCGCCCGCCTCTGCCGCTTCTTCTTACACTCCTCGCACTCGCACAGGGGTAACGAGCAGTCCAGTACCAGAAACCAGCTGGCTATCGCCATCGCCAAGCACGGTAGCGCGCCATAAACCAAATCCTTCGCACTCCACGCGTTCAGTAACTTTGGACACATGGCGCGGATACGGGCCGGCAGCTCGTTGTCCGGTGAGCGGCCGCCGTACGGATCCGCCAGACGTCCGCAGCCGTCCGGAGCGAGAGCGTAGATTTGCAAGCGGTCGTTCTTGCAGGACTGAAGAGTCAGGCTGGTCCCGTTGGACCTAGACGCCAGGTACTGGTTCAAACCTGGGCAAGGAGTCATGCACAGGATGTCAGTTACGGCTCCTACTGTATTTAAAGTAGAGAATGAATCTGCCAATGTCCAAATCTGGGCTAGAGATGCATCTGCAGGGTTCAATACTTCTCAACCAGATGATCGGTTTTAAGCCCACCACTTTTGTTCAGACGCCGCGGGAGAAGCTGCTGCAACCTGAGGTGCGAACTCGTGCTGATTTCGACTCGCCTGATGAATTTATCGAAATTCTGACGTCCAGCAGATACATGAAGGTTTATTCACTTCAATCACCTTTAGCAGTACGGTGCTCCTTTAACCAAGGTAAGATCGAAAAAGGACGGAAAGACGTCATTCAGAACGTGACGACGCGTCTTTACTTTCAACAAACAACGAGCTCAGGAGTTAGAACCTCCCGCTTGTACTCTGGTATGCGAAAGTCTTGGCCAAGGCCGTGGCTAACAAAAGGAGGTCTCAGCAGAACCCTCTGCGAATTCACCGCGTTGATTTCAGAAAACAATGTGCCCATCAGGAAAGATCATACCTTTTGCGGGATCGGGTAGAGGCACCGGCCCCAGTCGCTCCACTCTGGTATCCGTGGTGAAGCACTTGACCCCTCCCGGCACCATGCGAGCAACCGAAATAATAAGGTAAACGAGCACCGGCAAGGTGACGACATAGGTCAAAATCAGAAGTCCTTGACAGAGTGGGTTGCGCTTTCTGGCCTTCTTCCCTTCTTTGGTCTTAAAGCAGACCACCGGGGGCGTTTGCTGGTCTGAATTCGATCCCGACCCGGACTGGCCGGTGGAAAGAGTCACCGGTTGAGGTCTGACGTCAGTTGCGGCTGTCGGAGAAGCTGCCACGTGTCCTTGCGTGCTGGCAGCCTCTGCTTGCAGCTCGCTAGTGTAGCTGAGACTGAAGGGGTTGAACTCGTTGGCCGGTTCCCAACTGAAAGTGTGCTCTGCTTTTGCACTGTCATTATGGTTCGACCAGCCAATCTCGGACTTCAATGACTCGATTCGGGCCCAATCATCAACCGCTTTATTGCCACTGGTGACGTCATTGTCCCTGATTGGCGCAAGTCTCGGTGGCTCTACGTCTGGGGCCTCCAGAGAGTCTTCGCTCTTATCGAAGTGGAAAGAGCAACAGCAGATCCAACTCAGCAGGAAAATCAGGAGGCCACCGACTAGCGCTAGGATTGTGAGAATAGGATTGTGAGAGCCCCGAACAAAGCGAAGAGCAACGCTCCCCAAACCATCCAGAAAAATACCAGGCCGTCGATGACAACGCCGAGGAAGATGGTTATGCCCAGAAGGATGCGGAGCACTTTGGGAGTGTGCTTGGGGTGGAGAACGTTCACAACAGGAGGCGGGATCTGACAAGTATTCGTGGGTGCCTCGATTCGATAGAAGTCGTACACCGGTTTTGTCAGCGATTGGCACTTGATCACTTGGAGCGGTCGGGGAGGTTTCCCGAGCACTGGATTGGTCCAGTTCAACTGGTTGCTAAGCAGGAACTCATTCACCAGGGTCGGCTCCGGAAGCGACTGGTTGGCGGGGAGAGCTTGGGCGTTGGAAACATTGGGACAAATGAGAACTGCAGACAAGGAAAGGAAGTTTGGTTTCCTGATCATACATCCTCGAGCGGCAGACTGACCAAACATGACTAGTGAAGCAACGATAAGTGCAAATATCATGCAATTACCCCGTTATTGAACATGAGCCTAGGTTTTAAGATCCTGAGACGGCTGCAAGTCACCTTTAGTATGTTGTGAACGTTTGTTTCGCTGAAAACCTGGTCCCGAACAAATATCAGGGTCGACCAAAAACTTGCAGTTGCGCAAACGTCTGGAATCTTTTGACTGTCCATGATGAGTCCTTGAAAAGCTTGGTGGCAGTGCCCCTACCCTGATCCGTATAACGGATCTGACCATGATCAGGTAGCTTACATGCAACACAAAGTGAGACAGAAAAGAGTGAATCTCTGATGAAGATTGATGTTATCACGTCAAAGGGCAAAAGTTAAAGTTGACCTCAAAGTGATATTCACATGCATATGCTTTTCAAAGAATGAACGTCGCCATAACCGAACCTGTCCAACAGCAGGTCATTAGAGCGAGGCTCCAGTACCGCGCCAGCGGAACCCTTCCTTTTCCCCCTTGCATGCCGGACGCCATCCTTCCTCTTACCAAAATCTGCCTCTTTAACCGGTGGTGAAAGCGGCAAGAAATACACTCCGAGGACTAAAGGACTGCTTTTGTTCAAGAGTTGGAAGTAAAAGGATGGCGGAGACGTCGTCGCGCGCGGGCCGCTCGGACCGGCGGCCAACGTACACCCGCGCGGCCGCGCTGCGGACGCGCCGCGCGGTTTTGCCAGGGGTTTGGTAACGGTTTGGGTCGGCCGGCACACGCGCCCCGGGCCTGTCGCCGGCCGCGCGCCGCGCGGTAGTACCCGGGCCTGCCAATGGCGGCCAGGCCGCGCGGCGCGCGCGAATGTTTGCGGCGGCGGCGCGCCCCGTCAGAATATACCCACCGCCAGCTGCTTTCGTACTTCTAAAGCTGGTCACACTACCTATGCACATATTAAATTGCGTACAGAATATTGTTTGCGTTCCGGCAAGCTGGTCACGTCAAGCTACATGTCAGAAAAGTCTGCCGGAATGACGTTGATCATTGCTTGAAAGCGATTGATTTTCATCAAGCAGGTACGACAGGGCACCCCAGACGTTAATCTATCTTGAGGATGTACGCTAGTGGAACGCTAGTCATTGTTGCCAATAGCAGAGCACTGTCGAGGCACAATTGGATAGCGGATCAGGACGTCGTTGAAAGAATACAAACTTACATTTATCTACTAACAAGTCCGTGTGGATTCATCCATTTTGATCCGTCTCGATTCGACGCGCACCAAAGCGGATGCGACGTTCCGCCCGCAACCGTCCGGAATATAAACCGCTTAAGCCTCATCCGTCTCTGGAGAAATGGCGGAACGGTACTACTAGACTACCGTGACTGTCTAAATCACCATCATATTTATCTCTTAATCGCCTCTCTATATGTTTAAAAAACATTTGACGTCGTGTCCGCTGGGATTGCCAGCCTCATAGAGTCGGTCCGACAGAGGCACCAAAGAAAGCAAAAGGATCGGAATGCATCCACTTCGACTGAAAGAGAGAGCCCTTCCAGATAATTGACAGTTGTGGTACCAATCATTTTGGCGCTCAAACAATTGAGTTGCGACGTCAGTCGAAGTACGCGATCGCAGTTTTCTAGCTATAGATGGCTCGTTTTCACATCTCAGATGAGCAATTGGCAATCTGACCCAGTCGCATCATAGTGATCATGCACGCCTCTCTTGTCCAAGTCTGCTTCACAACATTTTCAAGGACCCCGTCGACGGATGAAAGCGAAGTAGCATACCGGGTTTGAGAAAAAGGTGGATGCGCTTTTGCAAATTTCAGTGACGGCTCCGATGTGAAAAACTCATAATCTGAAAGTCTTTTTTGCACTCTACAGCGCGGACCAGGTTTTCAAATTCTTACGCAGCCCGCCCTTAAAGACGCCTGCCAAGCTGGCTGATTGCCAAGATTCTCATGAGACTCCCTGACCACGCCCCGTTCTCTGTCATGAATTGTGACAAAAACCTAGAACTACGGTCAGGAAGTATGCAAAATAACTGGCCTTGTCTCCTCAAAGTGAAAAGCCCACAGAAAAGAAACGTCCAGAAAGTTCAAATGCTAAATCTTCAGTATCTTGTCCTACGAATATTTTGCACGACCAGGTCTTCGGTTTCTTCGGATTACTGTGAGATTCTTGGAAATCGTATATCTCCAGGGAAACTGGCCCCTGCACAAGGTAATTGCTGCCAGCAAATCTGGTCTGCCCCTCCAACGCTTCAAGTTCGCCGGGACTCGTGAGAGCTGTAGGAGAGAGCGGCTCTAGGGTAACCAGAGCCGAGGTAACCAGATAAAATTTAACGTCTCCAGGAGGAGTAGCACTGAAACTCACAGACTTGAGGGTCAGATCGTCGAGATCCGCATTCGCTGATGGCGTATGCTTGAGCAAGCCCCCGAAGATGAGCCTCTTTTGCTCGAACCATCAAGTCAAGGTAATTGATGGGAATATCTCTACGTCCTACAAAAGAGAATGATATCGATGCACACGATGGATGCACCCCCTGGGTTTGTTCAGAATCCAAAATATTTGTCTTCTCCCACCAAGCTTTCACCAGCCGCTTGTACCCCCCTATCATCTCAATCTCGTATTCCAGGATCTCGTCTCTGCAGTGCTCTCCAAGATCTGAGTCTCCGCCCAAGAATGCATCCTTCCAAATCTTAGGAGTTCGTTCCACCTCTCGGTGAAAGGCTTTGCAAACACACCTGGCCCGGAGCAATGACGTAGGGTCCTGCACTGCTAGCTTCCACAGAACGACCCGCACTATTTCGCCAGGTAGGGTCTCCATAGCGCGCTTTGCTTCTGCTCGAAACTCTGCTGACTTCGCACTCCATGAGACGTTGCAGATCTGCGCGGCCTTCGAAGCGCGGCCGCGGCCGCGACCGGACTTGGGGTTTTGTGGATGTTACGCAGTGGAGGTAAGATGTGCCTAGGCAAAACGAGGGCGCTCCGGCCGCGGTTCGAAGTAAACGCCCATGGAACCGCGCGCGCGTTCACGGCCCGTTCGCTTTTTCGGTTCCGCTTTCGTTGCCGCGCCGCTTCGGACCTGCTGGCGAAAGCGTTCTGCCTGTGCAGCCCGTCTAAAATATTACTGTCATGATTGATTGCCAGGGATTGTTATCAGATTATTGAGAGGGAGTGAATGAGAAGCCTCGAAAATTAAAGACCGATCTTCTAGCTCATCTGGCAGGCGGCCTGCCCTAACGCCAGAGGTACCGATTGACGACAGCTGTGAAGAGAGTGTGCGGCGGGTCATACAATACACACACAAAATATCACATGCTCTCTCTTTCCCTGGTCACGTCGAAATCGATATCATGCACCGCGCTCAGATTCAATTCAGAAGGGCCCACTGCACTGGCACGGGCAACCGACAAGGATATCCATACTGGCAAGTCACTATTCATGGGTTGCAGAATTCGCTCCTAGAGTACGCGCCTTCCCTGGATCTTTTGGACATCGATCATTGCGAATCAAAGAGTTATTCGCGAGATACGGAATCGGACTCTCCAATCAGGGCGAATTGGAAGATGTACGCATGTTTCAAGTTGCCGTTTAAAAAGTAGTATGAACGCAGAAACGGATAGCTCTGGCACTTATCCTAAGAGTACAGATGCTTCCATTCATGCGCGCGAGAGCATTGATTGTAGCAATGTCATGGCTGAAGCCGTTGGGCCGCTTCTGTTCGACCCGAATGTGTTCGGAGCGCAGCCCTTCGAACCAACCGCATGCAATCATGCATTAAGCTAATAGAAGGTTGAGAGCTGAGAGCAAATGAGAAGCTTCGCATTGCCTAATCGTCTTGGTTACACATAAACGCGCAATATCCTTGGGCCACTGTCTGCCCCATTGCACCATGCCAACGAAGGCGCTGCCTCGATCTTTTGATTAGTATACTTACAAGAAACTAAGAGTGGGCCGCAAGTCTCATGGGATATCATGACCCCAGAGTACGTCAAATCAAGAGGACAGCCGTTCTCTTAAGGCTTCCAAATCTCGATCACGTCTTGCGACATAATGTCAAAGCACATTTGACGACTTTCTTATGCATAGCCAGCGCCAGACCTCTTGAAGATGAGTGGAAATGCAATTCCAGTGGCACTCTAAAGCATCCTGCCTGGTTAAGTTTGGGAATCAGAACTCCTCTTAAACCCGTTGTCGGATTTAAAAGGCAAGATAGAAAGCTGAAGACCTCTGTGCTTTTTGTTCGCAATCTGTTACAATCTTTTGAGGCTCCGCCTTCCTTAACAACTCCAAGTCTTACCACTTGATCTCCGAGTTACAGAAGAATCCTCCCAACGTATGGGCAACGTATGCCCTCACGTTTTGTCTCCTCAAAGCGCAGGACCCACGGAAAGGAAACGTCCAGAAAGGTCCACTGACCAGACTTTTTTACCGTGTCCTACATATGTGTGACATAACCAGCTTTCAGGATTCTTTGGATTACTTTGAGGTTCCTGGAAATCGTATCTTTCCAGGGAGACTGGCCCTTGCAGTATACAGTTGCTACCGACCATCCTGCTTTGTCCTTCCCACACCTCTTCGGTACTCGTGCAAGTATTTGAACAAAGCGGCTCGATCCGCGAAGTACTCAGATAAAGTCGAACGTCGCCCCGAGTAGAAGCTCTGAGACTCACAGCAGTGAGTGTCAAATCGCCGAGATTAACGTCCCCCGATGGCGTGAACTTTAAGAAGCCCCACAAGATGAGCCTCTTCTGGTCTCTCACCAGGACAAGGTATTTGACGTTAATTTCTCTACTTCCATCAAAACTGGAAGTCTTGGAACTACACGGTGAAAGCAACTCCCGGCTTCGTTCAAAACCCGAGGACTCTGTCACCTCCCACCGAGCTTTCACTAGCCGCTTGTACCCCCCTACCAACAAAATCTCAGCTTCCAGGCTCTCGTCTTTGCAGTGCTCTCCAATATCTGAATCTCCGCCGAAGAATCCATCCTTCCAAAATTTAGAGTCTCCTTCCACCTCCCGGTAAATGGCTTTGCAGGCACACGTGGCCCGCAGCAATGATGGAGGGTCCTGCGCCGCCAGCTTCGACAGAACGACCCGCACTAGTTCGCCTGGCAGAATCTCCATTGTCGCGCTTTGCTTCTGCTCGAAACTCTGTTCACTTTTGCAGGGCGCCATTGAGATGTTGCTGATCTGCGCGTCCTTCGAAGCGCGTCCGCGGCCGCGACGCGACGTGGGGTTTTATCGGTGTCATGCGGCCGCTTTTGCCACGCCTGGACAAAACGTTGGGCGGCCGCCTGGCCCAGGAGGGCGCTTCAGCGGCCGCGGGTCAAAATCAAACGCGGTATCGCCCAAGGAACCGTGCTCACGGCCCCGTTCGCTAGTTAGGACCTGCGGGCTAAAGCGTTCTGCCTGCGCCCATCTTTGATATGATCGCCCATGAGCAAACGCAACGGAGTTTTGCAGATTTTTGGAGAGAGGGTGAATGATCAAAGGCCTTGGTTAATCATGAGTCTGATCTTCCTATTGACCAGGCGGCCTGCCCTATGCCATGCAGAGGTAGCGATTGACGACAAGTGTCAAGTGGGTGGTAAAGCTGCCGGGCTGATCATGAAAACGAAGTCTGGAACATGGTGCGACTTCCAGAAGAGGGACGAAGAGATTTATTAGCATCTAGATTCCTTAATTCAGATTTACAGTACGATCGTCTTTTCTTGGAGTCTTAATTAGTCTCTTGCTTGCATAAAGAAGCAGAAGTAATCGGGTGTCGGAACACATGCAACTTCTGCTTTGCATGATGAATCGTGTTTACAGCCTGAACCATCTTTTTCGGATGAGTTATGCACGCTTTTCATGGACGGGTATTTTATCCTGACTCCTTTTTTGACGCGCGTAGGAAGAATGCATAATATCATAGTTGATACAAAATACCAAAACGTTTTCTCAGGTCTTCCTGTTCTATCAGGAATCGAGGCTCGAGTCGCGCGCAAAACTTTTCCACTTGCAACATGACCTTGTTCAAATATGTATAACCGCCGTGACAAACGGGTCTTCCATGTCACTTTTAAGGCGAGACTGTCCTGTCCCACTGCTTATCCAATTAGGCGCCGGCGTTGTCCTTGACTGCGCACACGTGGAGACCAGAGCTGCCAAATATTGAGGTTTGTATTGTTTTTCAGAACGTTCGCTCACATCAAAGAACTACGGAAATTAAACGTCCATCGAACGTAAATGCCGGAACGTCTGCATCGTCTCGCCCACGATATATTTCACACAACCAGGTCTTTGCGTCTCTCAAGCTTGGGTTACTTTGCGGCTGGCGAAAGTGGTACAGGTCCACGAATAAAGGACCCTGCATTACCTGGTCGCTTCCAACCCTGAGGCTCTTCTGTCCTTTCGAACCCTTCCCGCAAGTCGGGCGTGCTTGGAAAAAGAGAGACTCTAACCCCGAAGTAGACAAAGAAAGTTCGAGATCAACAGAAGATGGTTTTCTCAGTCTACTAGAATAAGGGCTATGTACTATGGATCTGAAGGTGAAATCCCCGAGCGTCTTCTGCCTTGACGGCGTGCGGATCAGCAACCCCCATATATAACAGGATCCTGCTTTGCTCTCTCATCAAGACAAGGAACTTGTAGTGAGTACTCCTGGTCAAATCGAGATATGAGAACTTGGGTTCACTTGGTGCGACCCATCCTAGGCCTTGTGTTTGTTCAGGTTTCAAACAAAGGCTATTCTCCCACCGAGCTTTGACCAGCCGCTTGTACCCACCCAACAACATGATCTCAGCTTCCGGTTTCTCGTCTGCAAGCCCCGAGTTTCCGCCGCAAAAGGCTTCCTTCCAGATCTCAGGACTTCCCTTTACCTCCAGGTGAAAACCTTTCCACGCACACGTGGCCCGCAACAAGGAGGGAAGATCCTGCGCCGCAAGCTTATACAGGATGACCCTTACCAGTTCGCTTGGTAGATCCTCCATGACGAGCTATACTCCCGCTTTATCCACATCCACAAAGTGCTTGAGCCATTTGAGTCTTCTGCTGCGCCCTTCGCTCGTCCTTTGGTTACGCAGCCAGGCGCGCGGCGCCTTCCAAAGCGACATTCGCACTTGGGCGGCAAAAGGCTCAGGGTGCGCGCGCGCCGCCGCGCGACGAGTGGGAGGCGAGGCTTTGGCGGCCGCGTCTAAACCGGCCGCGGCCGCGCCAGAGAACCCGCGGCCGCGCCCGTTGGGTCGACGAGCGGCCAGTCGCGCCGGTTTGACCCACGGCCGCGCTGAGTATCGACCATCAGATGATGTTTACTAGTCTTTGTACTGTTCTCCCATGACGTTCTGAGCGCAGGCATGGAGCGCCTTCCGAACGAGCTGATCTTGGTCACCCTCCGCAAGCTGGCTGCTCTGGACCCCCTCTCGTTGTTGCGAAGCACGTGTGATTTGGCGCCCTTCTACCGCGCCGCGGCAGAAAATCCAGACGTTTGGAAGGAAGCGTTTTGTGGCTCAGCGACGGCTGTGCAAGACAGTTGTCAGTCTGAGATTCACAAGTCAGAGGAAGGTGTAAAATTGGATGCAAAGGTGGAAGCTCTGGGTGGGTACAAACGACTGTTGATAGCCCGATGCTGTGCGGCAAAGCAAATCAACCGTGCTGAACAAAGCCAAGGGGTGGCACGCTCTACACGAGAGGATGGATTTTGCGCTGCATGCTGCTTTCGGGCGCGTCTTTTCTCTGGGGGGATCATCCTGATCCTCGTTCGCTTAGGGCGGAGCATTTGGATGTGGGGCATCTACCCGGAACACACAGTAGCAGACAACGCTGCATATACGACCTCAGCGTCTTACAGATTTGCGGACGTTTCGCTCCAGCCGGTGTACCCGGCAGCTGGATATTTGAGTTCCCAAGCAATACTGAAAGAATTAAGCCAGACTCGTAACGCTTCTGTTGCTGGCAAATCCATCGGAGTCAGCGTCGAGAATGATCCGCCGGGGCCCCTGTCTGTAGAACTCTACACACTTCCACCCTGTGAGACAAGATCACCTGCTTTGACAGAACTTGCCTGCTGTGAAATTCTCCGTCCGAAGAGACCTTGGGCGGTCGGCGGATCCATTACATGGTATCGTTTGCGGGGCGTTCTGTGTTCGCATTTGGAACCGCATAAGGAGAACTTAACTTGTGACGTGCATTCCTATCTGAGATATTCGGGGGAAAGAGTCAGCCCAACTGGAGACTCGGTTGGGAATGGTCCATCTAAATTCGAATCGCTATCCAAGTAAGCAAGGCGTCAAGGCGTCATGCTCTACAGCACTGTTTACAAGGCAGGGGTAGCATTGAAAGAAACGTCGACTGCCCAGATCTGTAAAAGACAAAGCAGCTTCGTTGAACTCTCCGACTTTTACTTTACCGTTCTCTGAAATTTGTCGGCTCAACGCCCATCCCGTTCCTAGTATGCCGACTATGCAAGAAACAACAATTGCGTTCTGTCCTGAACCTCTTCCGCAAGACCCGAATTCTTCAATTGCAATCCGGAACAATTGGGCTGAAATCCAGTACAGCTATGTGCAACTTGCTTAGCTAATTTCACCCTTTCGTAGCAAATGCGAGATCTTTAGGACGCCTGCGAAAAGAGTATGGCAACGGGCGCTGCCTGATTGAACGGTCTGCATTATGATAGCGACGTTGTTTGAACTGGTTCCAAATTCGTCTTTACTCTCTCTTGCAGACTGTCGTATTTCGTTTCACAAGACCACCATGACGTAAGAAAGACTCGGCAATGCATAATATGCGCATCATGTTCGGAAATTTTCCGTTGCTAAGGTACGAGTTTGAAATTGCGGGCCTAAATATATCGGCCATGCAGCCAAGCACTCGGAGCCAGCACGTCCGACGTGATCTGCCTGGCCAGCAATTTGCATCATATGCGCACAATACTTTCCGCGACTTCGATATTTAGAAGCCCGACCATACAATTTACCCGTGGCTTGGAAGGGGTGATTTGTAAGTATAGCAGAAAGGGCGGTGTTGCAGTCTCAAATTAGCCTCTTCAGAGCTACTAATGAGGATTCTTGTCCTGGTAGACCTTGTGAAGCTTTTCCTGAGAAACATTTCCCAACGCCTCGGAGATCTAGACGGCGCACTCAGTTTATAGGCCCAGCTTCTATGAGTTGACTCTTGGCTGCGACCTTGCCTGCACGAAGCTGTAGCGTTCAAAAAAGAAAACGATTCCGCTCGACGCGTCCGCTTCCAATGACATCTGAGAAGACCGAACGCCCTTGTCTCTAAAGGACTTGCCCAAGCGGAGATGTGATCAGAAGTAAGTCGGCAAAGTAGAATCTGGTCCCCAACGGCCCGCGAAATCGCCCAGCTGACGCCGGTGGCAGGGCAGCATCTGCTCTCGGGTTAAGACTAGGCGCCACAGAAGCAATCTCCCTCCGTCTCGCAGAATGACCAGCCTTTCTAGTACTGCTTTCAAAGTTGACGAGAGCACCTTATTTGGCGAGCGCTTCGCGTTCTTCAGATTGAGTCAGGTTTCCAACGATTACAATCTTCACACCGCGCCTCGACCAGTCGCTTATATCCACCACAGGAGCTGAAGTGCGCTTTAACGCGCTCTCGTCGTTGCTGGGCTCAGGCTATCCCCGCTGTTCCAAAGGACGCTTCCTTTGAGACGCCGGGTCTTTTTTCGCCCTTCTGAATAAATTGAATGGCAGGCACAAATTGCTTGCATAGAGAGGGACGAAGAGTCTTGCGGCGCTAGCTTGCGCAGGACCATCAGATTCACGTCGCCAGAAAGAGCTTCCATGTCCGCCCTTCCTGCCCTCTTTCACTTCTGCGTGCTTGTAAGCGCGCCGTGGCCCGCCGCGCGTGCGCCGTGGTCGATCGCGCGGCCGGGTGGCGCAGGGCCGCAACGCGTTAGGCGGCCGCGGACCACCACGAGCGCGGACCCGGCCGCGCACGTGACTTGCGGCCGCTGGTGCGGACACTTCGCATCATAAACCCCGACCGGGGCAGCAAGCACGCCCGGCGGTTGGACACGCGGCCGCCGAGCCGCCGCGTTGCGGACCCGCGGCCGCACTGAGACTCGGCCTTCAGCCCAGTGGGTGGAGTTTATCTGGCAG
The DNA here is from genome assembly GCA_000708835.1 of Klebsormidium nitens. Taxonomy (NCBI): domain Eukaryota; kingdom Viridiplantae; phylum Streptophyta; class Klebsormidiophyceae; order Klebsormidiales; family Klebsormidiaceae; genus Klebsormidium; species Klebsormidium nitens. The sequence goes on along the minus strand of DF237146.1, from coordinate 107,586 downwards.
TCGTTCAAACGCAGGCATGGAGCGCCTTCCGCAAGACATAATCCTGATCATCCTTCGCAAGCTGGCTGCTCTGGATCCCCTGTTCTTGCTGCGGAGCACGTGCGCTTTGGCGCCCCTGCACCGCGCGGCGGCGGAGAATACAGGAATCTGGAAGGAAGCCTTCTTTCGCAATGTCTCAGAGGATATGCAAGGCGACTCGGAATCCGAAACTTATCACCCAGAACAGGTCGCCAAGCTTGATGCAGCGGTAGAAGCTCTGGGTGGTTACAAACGACTGTTGGCGGCTCGATGTTGTGCGGCACGGAAAAAAAAGCTAGTTGAACAAAGCCAGGGGGTGGAAGCCGCTGTGCTGGAGTCTAGATGCGCTGTTTGCTGCTTTCGGTCACGGCTCATGTCCGGGGGGGTGGTCATAACGTTTGTTCGCTTGCGGGGGAGCCTTTGGCTGTGGGGCATCTACCCCCAGAACAAAGTTGCGGACAGTGTTGCGAACTCGATTTTCCCCAACACAACCTTCTTGGGCGTTTCGCTTCAGCCGGTGCACTCTGTAGATTTCCAGGCGATTGCAAGGGGGATTGCTCGGACCCGGCCCGGCCACGTCGGAGGTTTTGTTTGTGACAGAAACGGCCGGCGGGACCTCTACCTAAGGAATGCGGGCCGTCCGTCCGATCTGTGGACGGCCATCAGATGCTCGAGAAGCCTTAAGGCACCAGACTGCCGGGCAAAGCCCTAAACCCTGTGCGAATCGCGCGCGACCGCGGCGGCCAAACCCTCCCCTCAGGGTTTGGCCTCTTCGAAATCGAAACTTGCTGACTAGGCGGCAGCCTCAGCAAGATTGTGAACAAAACCTCAGTTGCAGTCGAATCTTCTTCACTTCACTGTGAGTTGAGGCGGCAGCAGCAGCGCGTCTCGGCGCTGCTAAGAGGGCGCCATTTTTCTTTCTTCCCACCCACCTCCCTCATCACCAAGCAAAGAATGAAACAAGACTCACCTCCGGTCATAGCCCTGAAAAGGAGGAGTGGAAACCTCCAGCGCCAGAGAGGGCACATCACTAGAAGAGCCCACTGCCTGGTATCTCGCTTTCTTCCATGGCTGAAAAGCGCTCTTAGCGTGCGCCATCCTTATCAACTAAACAATTGCAATTGTGACAGTACCAACGCTTTGTTCAGGCGCTAGTCAGTGACTCACCACTATTTCACGAACCATCTCTCGACCATACAGATTGGTTTTATTTTGATCAACGGCAGGCATGAGTCGTCCGCAAAAATCATCCTGTCCCTTGAATCAAGAAAGTATCAACGGCTTTCAAAGAAACGTCCAGCGGTGACGTCACGGTTCGCTCACCGAAGGTGTTCATCTGCTTATACGCAACCTCTGCGTATAAGCGCCCCTATGCCGCAACCCGAGAAGTGCGGCATCAGAAGAGCGAACCCTGACCGTCCTTGCCCCAAACCGTCCATCCATCTGACGTTGGACGTTTCACTAGAATAAAGAAAGGAATGCTAAAGTTCATTCCCTTGGGAATAGTCACTGGCACAAACGGCGTCGTCGGGCTTTGGCCTTTGGGCCGGCCGTGCGGCGCGGCCGCGGTTCCGCGATGAAAGCATCCGCGGCCGCGTCAACAAGGAACACTGCGCGGTGTGATTTGAAAGTAAACGCGGCCACGCGCCGCGCGGCGCGCCTGCGCTGCCCATATGATAAAGTCGCAAGCGACCGCCGCGGCCGCGACAATGCCGCCAGACGAATGCCATCGGCTTACGCAGCGCGTCGAGCGCAGCTCTCGGTAAACACTTTTGCTGTAGTACCAGGCACTGGCGCGCTAGCTCCTCTGGTTTTGTTCTCATCAGCCTGATGGAGGCCGGCCTCCCAAGCGACGCAGTCTTGGCCATCCTTAAGAAGCTAGCGGTGCAGGACCCTCTGTCTTTGCTGCGAGCTACCTTCGCCTGCAAGTGTATCTTGGAAATGGCGGAGAAGAACCCTGCCGTCTGGAGGGAAGAATTTCTGGCGCTCTATCGCAGAGAGATGGGCGCGATCCGGAGTGACGATGTGGCAAAGCTTGACGCGGGGATCGCAGAGCAAGGTGGGTACAAAAAGTTAGCGTTAGTGAGAGCCAGTCATGAAGAAGCGGGCAAACCAGGAGGGTTTGGAACAAACCCGAAACACAAAACGTTTTGGTTTTGAACAACTCAAGAAGCGCCTCTTGCTCCCGGGTAAGAAATTGTTCTCAAGAGGCGGAGCGCCAAAGCCCACCAGACATGTTAAGATTCATGTGGCCCGATACGTGTACCTTTTCAGGCTTCGAGGGAGGCTGTTTCATAAAACTGAAATTGTTCCCGAGGAACATTCGTGCCATGAAGGGGACCCTGATGATTTATCAACCGAGGTTACTCATGTGGCTCTAGACATGGCCTTTACCGAGTTTGGCCAGAAGCTTCTAGGAGCAACTTACAGTGAGATGTTCAAAGAGTGGGAGAAGACAGTACCAGGGGCTGATGGCACCCGCTTAGTCAAGGACAGACTTTCTATAGAACTCTACGCTTACGTGACTATTCAAGGGGACGTCTCGGCCGCGACGTGCACGCCAATATATAGGATCTACACCCTAACCTTCAAGGACTCCAAAGGAACCGAGTATCAGTTTCCAGATTGCAAAGTTCCCGTGTATTGTGTTCCTGAAGGAAAGCAGGGTTTCAGCCCCATAGTTGGTCAAGTAGAAGACGTCTCGTCTGCGGAAGCAGGACAAAGACTTATTTAATCTATGTCGATCCTAGATGTAACGGATTAAGAATACTCGCCCGTGGAAAGACGAGCGCATCAGCCTAGTTCTTGTTTGTTCCAACTGAGGTTGCCTGTTCCACATGACGCAGATCTCGCTTTCGTTCCATTTTAAGCGAGTACGTGTTTATCTGTCTCCAAATCATGTCACGCCGTGAGCTATTTATTGCGTTTCCCGGCGTACCGTACTCAGACTGCAGTGGTACGCGGAGTCGGCCGAATTAAAGTCCGTCGTCTCATCAAGCAACAAGCAGACTACTTTAAAGCGTGCTGACCTATCTTGGGACGGGATTGCTGATGAGTTCAACCTGGCGGAATCCACGTCCTACCTGCGTGTATAAAAGAGCTACCAGACACGGTCTTCGGCGCATAGTGTTGGGAAATAATGGCTTCAGCGGAGGTATAAAATTGAGTCTTCGTGCCCAGTGCTAAATCAAGCCTGCCCTCCGGCCGCTCGGACTCAAGAGAGTGTAAGCAGCTCTTGCATTCAACTTTGACTACGTTCTACTTTACTAGACTCTTCTCTGAAACGACACCAAACCTCATTGACTAGCCGGGGCCGCCGTTGGACTCTGAATTTGTTTCTGGATATAGATACTATAATGTTATCTCACCGCCTCCGCGTGATTGCATGGTCAGCCAATCTAACCACTGCGCTTGCGCGGCAGCGCGTGCCCCGACTCAGCATGCCATGTGTACCGATAGCCCATGAGTCTCGTTTCGCAATCCACAATTATGCAATGCTTGATTCGTGGAAATCAGATGTTTCACCGTCAATGATGTACTATCAACTGAAATTAACCAATACTTCTTATAAACAAATCGATCAACAGCCCATTAATTATGTTGCCGTGCATGGGGCGCAGCTAGTGGAATCCTGAGCGATGAGTCAGCGCTAACAGTCGCCCGTCAGCCTGCATCTGGAGTGCAACTCGCGTATACTAGCTCGTGCATGCTCGATGAAGTAAAGAACGAGTGCATCAAACTTACGAAGCTAGATCAAGGACGGTCGTGACCATCATTCGCAGGTACAGTCTGACCATCCAGCAAATGGCGCGCAATGGCTAAGTGACTGTGTATGCCTCAATGCGCGCCTTCTTTTCTGCACTGCCGCACGCATGGCTGACTACTGAAGTACATTCAGCGCTACATGTCAAGTGACAGATGGTCCCTAGATGCGAGCAGCTTTTCCGGAACAAGGAAACGAACGACTTTGGTTCTCCCTCGGGAACATACGGTTGAGTACGTTGGTGACGGCCCAACTCGTGAACGCGCCGAACGCGCAGAGACTTAAAAATCTCTACAATTCAAATCGGCAGAGCTCCAAATCACTTACACGACTAATTCCATACTATAACCTGTTTTCACCTCTCATGTACGCAAAATACTTTTCAAGTTCTCTCAACTCTCTTAGGAATAATGAACCGCGGCGCAATGATTTCTCTTATTCGCGAGCAAATTGATGACGAACTTCGTTACTGAGTTTTCAAAAGACGTGCCAACGCGGATGCTCGCCTGTTACAGGCGCTTCGCTTGCAGCTTACGAATATATGTTTGCGTGCTTACCAGAGGTAATTTCAACCTTCCAGCAACTAATCCAACTTAGAAACAATCGATTCCAAAGTGTTCTCAGTAACCTAAACGCCCAGGGCCGCAAGCTTAGTACATCTGGTTGAGACAGCCGGCGTTCCTCGTGAAGGTCATCTGCAGCAAAAGCGGGCCATTCCGCGTGAGGATGGGAGAAGTATAGAAAGCAACTGCGGAGCGGCAACAAGAAACTCGTAGCCCTGACTTCGACACGGCACGCTCAGACACTGTCTTTGAAGCGGAGCCAATTGTCAGAGGACACATTTCAGCTGATGGCATGTTTGAGCAGATGCAATGAACGGAATCGAGATTTCCCAGTCGGAAGGAGTCTAAAAAAGCATACGCTTCCATCCTGTCGACAAAACAGTGACTTTGCATTACTGATGCCGTTCAATTCCTGCGATTGCGCCTTCTGAAAAGCACTTCGTAGGCTGTCGATCCAGTCCCCGAGCCGTCGTTACCAGCTCACTGCTGCGTTGCGATCGTTGCGTACGTTGTACCACCAAAATTCGGATACCATATTCCAACGCAGCTGGTCATATGCCATCCGGTGCCACGTGGCAAAATGAGAGCCATGGATTTCTGACAGTGTGTAAGAGCAAGAGAGACTGGCTGAACGTCGACCATACTCGAAATAAATCGCCGACGCGTCGTCTACGATCCACACGTCAGCCAAGTGGCAACGAATCCCCTCTCTGCACTTACATTATCTGAGTAAGAAGGAATCCTGAAAAGGGCATAAGTGCTCACCTGAACAATTGCGGAGCCGTCGTCGGCCATCCACTGCCACAGCGCGACGGATGCGCTCTGGAACGTCAGCTTGCCGTAGCCGAACAGCGAAGACGTCTTGGCGGACCAACTAGGTTGAGGGTCCACGAAGCTGGCCTCCGCGCCCTCCTCGTTACCGGCGTCGCCCACGACGAGCGTTACCGCTCCGCAGTTGTCGTTCTGAGCAGAAAAGGAAAAAGATCATTTTGATGGAACCAATCGTCGTTTTGGCGCCCTCTCGATCGCAAAGGAAGGTGGTCCAACCTCAAGACTGGGACGAAATGGTTTGAGCCGATCCCCCTGCGCTTCTGTGTTGAGAGCGTGAGAATGTGGAATGAACGCGCGCATTTTATATTGTCATGATAAGCTGCGCATGAGCCCGACTGATATTTAGCGTGTGCCTGACCAACGTTGTGCCGGTGATTTGGTGGATACGCGAGCAGTTTACTTCCAAAAGCAGCCCGGATTTTGAAGGCGCTCGGTACTCGCACTTGGTTTTTGCCGGTCCCAAGCTACCCCCACCTTCTTCTTGGGCGTCTAATCAAAGGGAGATACAATAACGGCGAAAGGAGAACCGGCACTCTGCCCAAAAGAGGCGCAGCCTAGCAACCAAAAGTGGCACCTTCGCCTTCGGAATCCTGACAAAACCAGAGAGGAAGACTTGGAAAAAGCACAGTCATGTGGGCGGATAGAACGGCACCACTCCTCATAAGCGCACGCAGCTTTGGTCCTGAACAAGTATCATTGCAGAACTGGGCAGCTTACATCGTAGCCCTTCGCCGGGTAGCTCCGCTCGTAATCGTGTTGGTGCCCAGTGATGAACTGCGGGTTGAAACGTTTGTTGTCAACGGAACGGCAGCAAGCAAAGCCTCTGTTCTGGAATAATCACCACAAGGCTGGGCCTTGTACCAAATGATTCACGAAGTAGAAAGACCAGAGCACGAAGCACCAAGTCGAGAATCTTCCGTGTTGCTGGACCGTTCAGACGGCAACGCATCGTTAAACCGCACTAGTCGTCCCACTCGAAACGCTCATCAACAAGAAGACAGGCATGCATAATACGGCAGCGTACAAGATCTCGCGAAACAAAACAGCCCACAAATGCTAATGAATGTTAATAAATGACCGACAACCAGGCTTGCGTCTGAATTTCAAGCGGTACAGCTGAGCTATCTAACGCGGAAACAACCTTGCTGAAAACTTACGAAGTGGACTCCGTACTGGTAGAAGAGGTCGTTCAGGTTGTTGAAGAAGTAGTACCCCTTGGCGCTGCCGTAGGGTGACGTCGGACTGCTCGGGAGGACCTGCCCGGGGAGAAGAACCGCGCCCTGGGCCTGAGTCACAGTTGTGACCGGTTGCAGCTGCGAGGCCTGCCCGGGGGTGGATGATAGCTGGGGCTCGTGGACTACTACAATCAGCCAACTGCGAAAATTGTCCACTTTTGGGTTTGCAAAATCGTTAGTGGAATATGCTGGGCCGTCCAGAGGAAGGTGAAAGAGGAGTCACAGTTGTGACCGGTTGCAGCTGCGAGGCCTGCCCGGGGGTGGATGATAGCTGGGGCTCGTGGACTACCACGATCAGCCACCTGCAAGAAACGTGTATCCTGTAATGGAGAACCTTTCGACGGGCGACAGTGCGAGTTGGAATAGGACCGGTGTCTAGAAAGGGGCAGAGAAGCACTCGGTAAATCATCGCTGAGTCGGGGAGTGGACTATGAGAGCCCACCACCCGCGAGCAGACGCGGAAAGCAACGGCAGAGTCGGTCAGCGGAGGGCACCAGACGCTTGGGAAGTGGCGCGCGCAGTAATTGGTGGCGCGCTGTTAAAAAGCACTGGCCAGCCGACCGATGTCGGAACGTAGTTAGCACACAAATGCAAGGGCAGGGGGAGTTGGACGGCGAAAAGTACCGAGGGTTGGAGAGGCGTCGCCTTCACGGGGGCCTTAATTAGCAGTCGGTACAGAGCACCGGGCGTCGAAATGACGGCGATGCAGCGAAGAAACACATGATAATTCACCGGGCAAATCACACAGGCCGCCCCGATCGAAAAGGGCACTTCAAGGTTTTCAGGTGGGGACTCTCGGATTGCTGCTGGTAAAAATAGCGGGGGTAAAAATGGAGACTTACCGATCCGGTCGAAAGCACCGGGCACTCACGCACCTGAATGCCTAATTTGCTAGTGCTGAAAACAAGAGAACCAACAGGTCGTCGGAAGAGATTACTGGGCACTCACGGGTTGGCGCCGTTCTCGCGGCGGCTGTTCTTGTAGTTGATCAACTCCTGCTGCAAGAAGTTATACTGGGCGGATCCAGGGGCGCTCTGCGCATACGAGGACGCGAAAAGGCACCGGGCGGGGCCGATCTTGACGGAGTAGTATAGCTTATCCCCGCCGGGGAGTTGGAAGCTGAAGTTCATGGAGGGGACGGGGACCACCGGGTGACGGGTCCTGCAACGGAACCGGAATAGTTTTGGCGGCAGCTTAGAATGTAATATTCTGAGGTTCATGCCGACCTTGCAACATCTTTCAGGCTTATCAATGGTCGACGCTTCTTTGAAATTCACAACGGCCGACGTGGTTACTCTAAGCCGTCGAAAATCTTCAAATGCATTGCTTTCGCACGCATCAAGCTTGGTAACGAACTCAAGAATTGGGCGTGCAAGATCGCGCCATGATCGTTGGATAAGACTTGAATGCCGCATGCCAATCGTCTGCTACTTCCGCTCCTTCGATCGTATTCGCGAACATAACTGGCTTATTCTTTCTGTCAGATCCAACTTACCCCCTCCTTCTTCGCCGGCTTTTGGAGGTTTCGACCTCCAAGTCGTCGACTTTCTTTCCCGACATCGGAAATGACAAGATAACGTCCTGAAAAGCATTCACAGATTTGTCAAATTCATCTTTGATGACGTAAACTTACCTCCAGCTGAGAGCACACTGCGGCACGTCGCCTCCGGCGGCCGCAGACGTCTCGCAGTTGAATGTCGGCACGTCTGCAACGCCAGAAAGCACGGCACGTCAAGTAAGTCATTCGTCGTCTAAACAAGGTCCAAACTTGCTTAAGTCCAAGGGCATCTTTGTCTAAGAGTGTAAGCCATAGAAAAGCAGAATTGTTCATTCTGCTGTATGGCTGCTCGCATTGGAACCAAGAGTGGTTTCAGGTGCGAAACGCGCCGAGTCTAGGTCATGGACTGATATGAAATGGCATGAAATTGCATTCGTGAAAAACTAGAGCGGGTCGGTTGTTCTACTCACAGTCGTCACCATAGTAGAACTCCGACTCCTCCTCATGATTGCCTGCAAAGGACCAATTTGCCAGGTTAGTCTCGCCCTGGAACTTGCCTCCGCAGACTGAAGGGACTCTTGAAACAATGGGTCAACTTCCTCTAAACTCACTTCAAACACTGTCTGACGAGCAAAGCATGATTTCGACCGATTCAAGCGCATGTGACAGGTTTCGACGCATCTTGGGTTCACATCCACCAGATGGTCCACAGAGAACACCTCGGTAAACCCTGAAGCATCCAGAGTCTGCCTGACTAGACGAAGATTAGGAACCAAAAAAGACACTTAAAAAGTTGGTAAGATTCGCTAAGTTCGCGAGTGGAAGCGGACGAGTCCCCAGAAAAGACGGCTGTTAACATGGTTTCGAAGAACCCAAACCCTTGAAACCAGAGACCTCAAACCTTGTGATCCCTAAAACCGCACGGTTTCGCATACTCCACCCAAAGCGGTCATGCACGTTATGGAGGCAAGTCAACCGGAGTCGATCGGAATTGGACGACTCCGGCAGAACGGACGGATCGAGCGGACGCAGACAATGAAAAAGGGACGGGTCCCCGACATCGGACGGGTTCGGACGCCTCACCCATGGCGGTCATGCACGGGTATTGACTTCTTGAAAGTCAGAGACTTCTAGCGAAATCAAACGGACGTGATTGGACCCGGTAGGACCAAAAACGGAAAAATAGAAATTGGATGGTTCCGGATGCCTCACCCATGGCGGTCATACACGGGATGGCGGAGCAGACCGGAGACATGAGCACCTCCCAAATGTCCCACCGGCGCGGCTGCCATCCGATGCGCTGAATGTCGTTGTAGTCTGCAAGAGACATAGGGCGTCTAAATCCCCTTATCAATTTCCAAAGCTCAGCCGGATCTCCAGTCCAAACACTGGACTGCAATCTGATCCGTAACGTGGGGGGCTTGTGGAGAAGGAAGAGCTGTCGGGCTGTCTCTTGAACAGCAGTTCTGATCCCACACGTCTCTGTTAAGGACATTATGGTACCGCCAGAAAAGCTAACTTCCAACGCTTTTTGTCAACGCTACTGAAGCGCTCGGCCACAACAATTTTTGGAGGACCTCCATCCAGCTTATAAGCAGTCAATCGAGTGCACGATTCGATGAGACGTCCTTCTGCTGAAGACGGTCCTGCTCATTCCCGCTGACTCTACTAGATTGAAGCCGACGGTCTCCGTTACAGCGCCAACGATCGCGAACCCTGGTGTTTCTTAAACACCAAGGTTTTCCTTAACCGCTAAATTTCCTCAATACCATACACGTATCTAGGAGCTCGTGCTACTGAACCCCGACTTCTGAACCCCAAACGTTCGAGCTCACCATCGGCATAGGCAAGGTCTCCAGCCACGACAATTGCTTGTGCGCCCAGTCCCTAAGACACAAAGGAGGGACGGTTTTCAATCCGCACAGAGCTAATCTGGTGCTAACAGTAAAGACAGCCCACCGGTCCTAGCGGAACACACTCCGCAAGTCCGCCTTTCCGTTGACTCGTTAAGTTTCAACCCCTTCCTCATAAGCAATGCCCTGTCCCATAGTGAAGCGCAGTCGCTAAGACCATCAGATCAGCGTCGACTAGATTAACCGGGAACGGTCCAACCTCTTGACACCATAAGCTCTGAAAAGTCAGATTGACCGGTAAGCTCTGAAGACTCAGATTGACCGGTAGATGGCAACCGCAGCTCGCCCTTATCCAGTAAGCCCGAGTTCAATAGTTGCATTGGATCTTGCAATCTGGTGAGGACTCAAGGCAGCAGGACGCGAGAGAAAACGGAAACAGGTTATGCTCACTTTCCAGAAATCGCAAAATCGTTTCAGGTCAACCAAAACCCCGGCGACTTGGCAAACCATTTGATTGCAAGAAAGTACGTTTACCGCGCTCAACACCGACTTTCGAGCTGACCGCCCTGCTGCCCGCACTCTTCATTAGTAAGCATGCAGGACATTGATCCACACATAAACTTTGTGACCAGCCGAAATTCTTTGATATGACCGGCAACCTCACCTGCAGTCCTTGGATGGTCTGCTCACTGTAGATGGTCTGGCCGACGTCAGCCGTGACGCCCATAACGAACGGGAAGCCCTGCGACGGGAGCGTCACGCTCCGGACGTTCGAAATAGCGCCGCGGCTGGCATCGCCCACCTGCGGACGGCAGAGGTGAAAGGAACGTGTTTACTTCCAGCGGCTTTACATTCTGAATCTGTTGAAAGCTGATTTAGTGAAAGCGCAACGTTTGGATGCTCTTCGCATCTGCTCCGGCTCAGGCCTAGTAACAGAGAGCTCATGCGAGAGTCGGCTGAGCCGCGCTTTTCCTTCGATCTACAGACCTGGCGGCCGAGCTCGCGAAGGAGAAAGGAGCGCGCGCGTTCGGACATTCGAACTGCATGTTATGACTGTGGAGAAGACAGTTTTCAGCGGACCTGGATGTGGGTTGACGCCCTTACAACGAGCACAGACCACACGGTCTTGTGAAACGCGGATGGCTCTGTTGAGCGTAGAGTCGAGCTTTTGCGCCGCTCTTTAACCCAAAGCCTAGGCACTTTCATCATTCAAGACTCCGACTCGAGACCCCTGTCTTTCCTTCTCGACCCACTTCCTTGGAGCTCCTGACAGAGTGACGTGGTTTCTGGGTTCGTATAATACCACAAACTCTCTCAAATTTGGCTACGTGGGCTGTTTCACAGCGCCCAGTTGGTCTCACGAGTAGGGGCCTTCAAGAGAATGCCTCACCTTGTAGTAAACAGTGGTACCCGGTGCGAAACCCCGGACCGTAACTGCGTGAAGCAGTGGGGAACGGTAGGTTGACCCAGGGTTGCTTCCGGGTTGCTGGCCGGCCTGGTTAGCCAGACCACCGAGCTGCACACAAAGCCGACAGTTGGCTGTTAACCCAGCGCTAAGTTACCTCGAGTTTAATATTCTCATACCTTAAAATTGCGGCCCTTCAATAACCCGGCATGCCTGGACACATCGCAGCAACTCTACCTCATGCCGCGATACGACTCTAGATCGGCGACCAGAAGATGCCAATGCCTGAACTCTCCCCGAACTTCCAAACACGCAAATTGCCTTTTTAAGTTCTCTCTTGAGCTTCTTCCAGCTTTGGTTCTAGACTTCAGCGCTCTTACCTGCTGATAAACCTTGGCGGTGCCGGCGACAGACGTGCTAAACGTCCGAAGACTGCTGTCCGAACTGCTGTAGTACACGAACGATCCCGGCCCGGTTGCGGGGTCCGCAGCGGTGGCAAGGGGGTCGCTAACAAGCCCACACGTGGCGAAGGGATAAGCGGTTGGATCTGCAGCAGCACGGTTGATGTCATCAGCTGGTGCGACAACGTCGTCGAACAGGGGGCGTAATGATGATGATGATGCAACAAGCAGTCTATAGAGGGAAATGGCTAACCAGGGGCGAACGTCTCATTTTGATGGATATCCAGCGATGCGGATATTTCAGCAGCCTCTGCGCACTTTCACTCATACTGCTCAAAAATCTCAAAGGAATGTCAGGGGGTTGAACAAGCGGAGAAATGACCGAGCTCCCGGGCTGCCAGTATTGTTCTCCTTGTGATTGCGCAGAATTCGTCCGTTGCCCAGCCCTCGCCCTCCCTTCATACTACATATTCCAAGTTTTAGCTTGCGCCACAAACGTTGAAGTGTTGACGAGACTTTTGCAGACAGAATGAAGGCAGTTCGGTGCGCAACCTGCTGCCATGTGGCGCCTGCTTATACGGCACCTGGCACTGGTGTTAATGTTCAACTGGCAGTGTTGTAGAGCAAAGGAAATCGTTTCACTTACTAGCCATCTGCATCTTGTAGGGAATGGTCTGGCAAACATGCAGTGGGTCAACGGCGGAGGGGGCTGCCACATAGGACCCAGTCGCCCAAAGGAAGGTAATGGAGGTTGAGGACGAGTCTGCAAACAGGAACAGGATAGAAAACTTTCATTCAGATCAAGGGTGCACCGCTAAGCTGACAAACGTACCGGACTTGAGTGCAACCAAGGTCTGATTGGGGAGCAGTGTTAGGGGCCGAGCCTGCAGACAGGGTTGGATTGAAAGTTCTGTTTTAGATCGTTCTGTTTCGTATCAAGCCTTCAGGCAAGCACATAGGAGGTCAGCTATTGGCTAATGGACACTGATGGACAGCAGAGTCGTCCTGAGAAGCTTCAGCCACATAATGTAAGACGCTAGAAGAAGGAACTGTGCATGTCAGAGATCGACATAAGATGTTGCTGAAAGCCATGAATTGTCTGGGTAAGAAACTTTCGACAAATGAACATGGCTTCTGAAAGCAACGCTTTGCCAGGTCAAAGTCTGCAGAGCCAAGCAAGCACAATAGCGGAGGAGTAAAGAAATTCAGCCTATCTGATTGATATGCATTAGCGCAAACCCTGTAGACTCAGCAGTATACTGCAGCCTGAAGAGCTTACGGGGCATAGCTGCATGTAAGGAAGCAGGAACAAATTAGGTGGACCATCACAACCTTTCCTAGCCTTACCTCCAATCTGAGTGTGAATCTGCCAGGGCGTATTGGGATTGAAGGGTGGTGCAACATTGGGATCCCCCTCAACAGCATACCCTGGGGGGTTCGTACTGCTTACCCCACTGCGACATAATGGGAGAGTGCGATCAGCGATTTTTCGGGTGCGAGTGATGTGACTGTATTCTGATCGTGTGGCTACCGAGCTGTACTAGGAAGTGAGTGGCATTTTTCAAGGAGTTTGAGGGGCCTCACGGGAAAATGTGATTGTAACATAGAAGAGAGCAGTTACCACCAGGCTCGAGAGTGGGCCTGGACACAGAGACAGAACGCTCCTGTATTCTAGTAAGAGACATCAAACGAATGTTCTCCTTGAGTACAGAACTTGTAGCTCTGTACATGTATGCATGACCTTATTCTCGAAGTGCATGGGCACATCAAAGGCAAATGGTCACCAGCGAATCAGAGCTGTGATGTATGTCCCTCTCATCAGTTGAGCCGACACTTGATTGCCGCCTCACCCACTCGATGCCGACGTCATGGCCGGCAGGGCACACCAACAATCACCAATCAATGGCCATCACTCCACCTCAATGCAGATTGACAAGGACACACCGACTCAGATTACGCATTGCTGAGCAAATCCAACGAAGTTCCGCAGTGCTCCTTGAAAAGGCAACATACTACAGACGTGGGGTGCAACTCACGCTGTCCTGCCCTGGGGGGTGCAGCACTGAGTGACATTGCAGCCTGCCGGGGCCCCCGGAACACTGCAACTAAACGCAGTGGGTGCCGGAGCGGGCGTCGGAGCAGGCGCCGATGTGGGGGTTTTCTTTGGAGTTGGGCTTGGGGGTGCAGAGGGGGTCTTAGCAAAGACCCCAGCAGGCCCCGATGTTGGGTTACTGGAGGGGGTCGGGGTTGGGGTCGGGGTTTGAAGTGGGAGTTAGTGTAGGGGCCGGTGGTGTTTGCTTGGACGGCGCCGGCGCCACATCTGCCAACTCTTTGTCTTTCAGGAGTCTGCTGCTCGCTGATACTGGCGCAACTAGGTGCGGAACACTCAGCAGCAGGAGCACAGCTGCGAGGCCCAGGAGCTGCTTGGTGGGGGCCATAGCTTATGACGTGCACGCGGCACTGATGACGGGCACTTTGATGGGAACTGACAGCTGTCAGCTCAGCCAGCGCAAAGAGCAGTGCAGGGTTCCTTGAAAGGCTGCTTTGGTTAGCTAACTCAGAGATCCTTGCTCCTCCGCTCACGTGCATCCACAGAATCTACTTTATCTAGCAACACTGACAGCGCAGATCAAAACAAAGAGCCCCTATTGATGACAAACGACAACTGCTGTACCAAAAGTTTGACGCAATTATAATGCTCGCATTCATCACTGTTCTCCTCCCGAACCGGCTCTGATCAATGTGAGTGCTTACCAAGATGGGCTCCGGAAGGTTACATCAATCAGAGAAACCCCAATGCAGCCAAAAAGACGCTCTGCTTCAACAGTGCCTACGTAGCGGCAGCCGCCCCTGCCTACAGCCAGGGGCAAGCTGGCTAGCACCACCTTGCTTCTCTACGTTCCAGTCTGTTTTGCTGATCACTTCATATTATACCCAGTCTGGCTGCGGTGTGCGCAAATCAGGATCAAATCCCGGGCCGCAAAAGCATCATTGAGCAACATGCAGACGGCACAGCTGCAGAATGCGAATATTCGAATGTCCGACGAGGTCGCAATTGACACGTGGAACTGCCTCGTGGCTCGGCAGTGATTTGGCAAGGGCACGTGGGTCTGCTAACTGCGCCCGGGACGAGCCTGACGTCATATAAGACGTCGCTCAAAAGTGGTACGATGACGTGATCATTCACCGACGACTGGAAAGGGCCGCCTGCTCAGAGCGTCGGCATTCGTGTTTACAAAAGGAGCGGTTGCATCGGATCTTCCGTTGAACGACCCCCTTATGGCAGTACCTATATTTGGGTTTCACACGGTTGAAGGGCCTACTGTGACCTGTCGCTAGCTTCCTGCGCTCGTTTCGCCAGCACGCCCATTCGGGAGCTACTAGATCAGAACATGGTAGCTAGTCGGCGCATAAAGCTGCTACAGATGAATGCGCCGCAAAGCGCCCTGAATCTATCTTGATTTATCATCCATAACCAATTTCAGATAGTGTCATAGTGTGACAGTGTGACTTTCAAGCCCACTAACGGCCCTCTAGTAACGGCAGTCGATCTGCTCTCGTTCTGGTGGACCAGCCGTATACTACACCGTACAGCTTGAGAGCACCGGGTGTCATCCAAGATGGAATCGCTAGGCGCCATGAGACACACCGTGACGAAGTTGCTTCAAGATTCAACGTAGGAGCATTCGAGTTTGCATCACTGAACTTTCCAACTGAGCAAGATATACTATTAGAATTCTTCTCCTTTTGATTGCTCAATCTGGAGGTAACCGTTCGTGCTATTGTACACTCAAAAGGATGGCGAAAAAGGAGAAGAAGAGAAAGGGCAAGAAAGGCAAGAAAGGCAAGAAGAATGCGGAACCCGTAGAGCCGAGTAGGGACGCGGGCTGGGAAAAGGTGAGGCTTCTCTTGGAAGCGCGCCGGAATTTGCAAGCGTTAATGAAGGAGGACACCTTCTGTGAGCGGACATGCTTGAAAAGCTGAGGTCGATTGAGTTTGTTGAATGCTGCTCGAGAGTAGGCCGTTCTTTTAGCCTGGAGTGCGAACTCAGGGCAGAGCCCTTCAGCACAATCAGAAAGAAACGTCTGTTCCGCTTCTGGGCAAATCTGGCGAAGTTTTGTCCGACATCTACGTATGACTTCACGAACTTGAGGATGAGTTGGTGAAAGGTATCTGCATGTGTTCTTTGATTTTGACCAGATTGAAAATGATGAAGCAAAGAACAGCCCAGCTACGTGTGTCTCGAAACCATAAACATGTATCCAGCCGCTCCTCTTAGCTCTTGCACAGCTGAGGCCGTTGAGCTCAACCATCCTATGGTCACCCCTGAGACGTCCTGAGTCCAGTCGCTTTCACAGCTGGTGCGGTATCAGCGCCTTGTGTTCGCCACAGCTTCGAAAGCAAAGAGCTAGATCGAGTGGCTCTGCCCTTACGGACTTGCAGGTTGCAAACAGCAAGACCCGTCTCGCAAGAGTTTAGTCCACACATCTGAAGTCGTTGTTGCTGCTTATGTTTTCTGGCGCGCAGGCAATTGCTACCGGTCGTTGGGAGCGGTCCGTTTCCGTCCTCCCCGACCCCGCGCTCTGGCCCACGTGGCAGGCCCTCAGGGAACAAGTCCTGGGGGCGTGCACAGAGGTAAAATTGGGAAAAACTGACTCGTCGCCGACCTCGGAGGCAAATCTCGGTCGGTGTAATGCATTTCGCTTACATCTTGAAGGCGTGTAGCTCCTTACCTTGCTGCGCTCCTTGCGGTAATCCAACTAGTGAGCAGTACTCCCGGCTGGATGGGTGCATTTACCGGTCAGCTAGGAGAAGTTGCCAGCTGGAAGTCCGTTTGATTTTGTGGGTCCCTTCCAAAGCCAAGCAAGGTAGCTTTCGTGTGACCGAGCAGGATAATCTGGGTAGTGTTAAAAATAGACCAGCTACGTCGCCGAACTTAGAGCCGGAGAGCTTCCCGAACTAGTTTCAGCAGATTCCTTACCGGCTGTACTTACCAGCTGCGCAATCCCCTGAAGCTTTTCCAACCTTACCGTCTCTGGCCTCTCTCAACCTTTATCTTATCAAATTTCAATGGTTCCAAGAAATCATAGTAACATACGCTCAGTCAAACCCAACGGCAAACGATCTGACAATCAAATTTGCGCCGGTAGACGCCGCGCAGAAGGATTTCTTCTTCTGGGTAAGTTTCAGAACGGACAGAACGTGCACCCATCTCTGACGCCGCAGATTCATGTGCACTGGGACGACAAATTGGGGGACGCTTTCGTAGCGGAGCTCGTGCGGCTGGCGAGCCCTAAGCTGGTGAGCTTTCACGGGCTCTGTCTATCTTCTTCCGATATCCGCAACGTCCCTGGTTTTGAAACCCACCAACTTGACTCCGTCCCCGCATTCGCACATGCTATTTTGAGGTAACAAAATTGAAAGGCTCATCTCCAAATGAGAGATGGGTGCTTTAACGGCGCCTAAGGTCATCTCATCACCACGTCATTTAGATTCAATCCTGCTGGGCAGACAGGTGAAGCCACGGCTAGCAACGCACATATAGGCAGTCCAACGAGCGACGAACTTGCTCACGTCAGTACTCTGTCCGGACCTGTCATCCGGCGCACATGCAGATTGCGCTCTCGTAACCTAGAATTACGTTACTTGAAAATCAAAGGACGAAGATAGAGTACTGATTTACGCACACTTTTGCGGCGACAAGCACGTGATGCTCCTTCTTTTCTGCAGACCCGTCTGTCCCTGCGCGGCTCATCTCTGCTGACACGTGTCGTCCTCTCGCCGCCGTTCCCCGCCCTCACGGACCTCGACCTGTCCGCATGCGCAAATCTGTCGTACGTCCTTGTCCAGGTGAGCGATGAGCTGTTCACAAAACTCTTCAATTTCAAGCGTAGAAAGCTTCACGGATACTGGAATGATTCGTCGATTTGATCTGGGCGTCTAGGGTGGGTCGATAGACGAAGCAAGTAACGATTTGGGTTGGGGTTGGTGTTACCTTAGCAACTTTCAGAACAATATAGTCAGTCTGCTTTGCACACGTTCCACTCGAATTTCCCCGACCCACCCCACCAGTTCAGGCTGCTAGAATTACTTTTCTGAACGCTCCCACCCTCCTCAAATGATTGCTTTCTGATGGCTCGGCATTGGTCGTACGCTTCGCGACACTTCAAGATTGAGTGGCGAGAGTTTTGAGAGGCGTCGTAGTGAGACTTCCACCAACAGGACTTAACATGATTCACAAGGTTAAAGAATGACGCAGATCAGATACTGCACCAGATGAAGCTCACTGCCGGTATGCAAACGGGTCCTCGGAACGGGTAGCTGAAATCGATTGTTTTCGCTTCGTTCGGCTCCTCCAGCGTTGGGCTCCTCCGTTTTCTACTTCATTTGCATCTTTGATCCGTTATCGAATTCACAATCATGACTGACACTTTGAGTCTTGTCCTGCTCTTCCCGCAGTCCCCCACACTCGTCAGTGTCAACCTGTCCCTCTGCCCCAACCTAACCACCGCCTTAATTCAAGCCCGGGGCATGACTACCCTGCACCTGGAGAAATGCCCCGAGCTGAAAACGCTTATGGTCTGGAGCGACCAGCTCACGCAAGTAGCGCTCGGGGATAGCCCCCGGTTGCAGGACCTGAAGCTGTACTGTCCACAACTAGAGGGGCGGGCGCCTACACCGCCACAGAAGGCAAGCGCACCGAAACCGTCAACGGGACTGAGTGGCGGCTTCTGAAAGTTTTCTGACTGGTGACACGTTATCAATCAGTCGCTTTGGATCGCTGCCCGTTGATCGTTGATGTTTTTTCTGGAATTCATTAGCCGTTCTTCGTTGTAGGTTTCAGTCGTTAAGCCGACGACTTTGATGCGTCCCGCTCCTAAACCTTTCCACAGGCTTTTCACAGTGACGTCATATGTTATTGCTAACTTTCAAAAAGAACACGTCGATGGTGTTAGAATGAGATGGGCTTCAAGCAGATGCCAACCCTTGTAAAAGAGATATTCCAGCGGGTGTGACTCGGATCCATCATCAAAAAGTTTCAAAATGCTCGACCCTCTGCAAAGGCTACGTCGTAAAATTCGCAAGTTGGTTTCTGATGCGCACGTCGTATCCACTCCAAAAGAGGTCTGAAAACTTCCAATGACCGCACAGTTGGAACCAGCCAAGAAATTGTTGCATTCCTCGATGGAACAGGAGAAAAAGAGACAACGTGATCAATCACATGGAAAGAACCATAATCCTACACTTCGTGGGCTACGCCTATTCGGTCCACAATGGACATATCCTATCCTTTGTTGCGGCCTGGAGTGGATTGTTAGTAGCTCAAGTCTCCAGATATGAGCTGGTCAGATCCGGTTGAGTGTTGCGACGTGAATCTGCATGAGGCAGAAGCCCGCTGGAAACGATGCTATGGATCCTCAACGCTAGCTTGCTTAACCCCGCCAACCTTTTCTCTTCCAACAGAAGGCGACCGACCACTCTGCAAATGTGCCCGAGCGGCCGCCGCTATTCGAGATGCTCCAAGAAGACTGGAACGCGCAAGGCATGGACAAGCAGCCCATGCAGAGCCTCTTCCAAGCGGCGAGTGCGTAATACTTGGTGGGAACCAGCGAATCGTGACCCAACCCAGCCTTACAATGCTCTGTGGGTAAGTAGTTCAAGTCCAGGACTTATTGTTACTCCAGATATTGCGGATCGACAGCGAGCACCACAGGGCAATATGCATGATTGATGCTATAACGAACCCAACGACACGCGTGAATGATCTGGGGATCGTGTTGAGCGGCGTCTCACGTACGGTCGATCGATTTGGCAAAAAGACCTTGGCGGGCGGCTGCTTGCCAAGTTGGTGCATGCAGCTAGACACATATATAATTAGATTTTCGGTGCATTGCGCAGTGTGACTGACACATGAACATATTCATTCATGGTGTATGTTTATACTAAATAGTGTACATGATGGTGTCAATGGGTCCCCGCTGCCCAGGACTCACAGTATACGTTCCGACTGTGACTTACTAGTAGGTTGATGAATTGAATGCCTATATACGAACTTAGACAGCTAGTCCGAACGCATGCGTATACTAGCTATATATTCGAGCTAGATATATTGTAAAAGCCTTTACAATAGATGATATTTGACATTCATTGATACGTCGGAGTCCGATCACTGTATATGTGACATATGCATGATACTGACATGATACGTATGCATGGTGGTACCGGCGCGTAGCCGCTGTCGACTGCTGTGTAAGATCTCTAGCTCCGGCGGGCGTATATGCACATTATACATGAGTCCGACTCGGGCTTCCATTGCACACGATTGGATCGGATCAAATGGCTCGTTCTGGCATCCCAGTGGCATGCATATAGCTTCTCAAACTTTAATACCACATCAGGAACGCGGGCGGGCCGGGCCGCGCCGGTCACGCCCGACGTTGTTGTATACTTGTATGCAGCTCAAGTTCCCGTATATGCACATGCAGTACGTCGGCAGGGCCGCGCGCGGCGCCCCCACCGCTAGCCGGCAGCCTCATGGCCAATCCCAGGTCATCACCGTTGCCGCAAGTCACTGCTCTGGTAGGCGGCCTTCAATGCTTGCCAGATGTACGCAGCCGAATTCCGGCCGAGGCCGTAACTCACTCATGCATATGAGTGGTTAATTTTTCATAATGTTGCACAGCCTTAGTTTGTGGGCTGGACGTGACCGTTGTCCAAGCTGGTATCATGCATGCAATACACGTGATTTTGGTGCCGCTTCTCGGCAGGCCGGGGGTGCCAGATCCTGGCTTAAACGCCCAACGGATCTCAAAGACCGTGGGTAGATCGCTGCTTTTCTAGGTTTTCAAACACTTCGAGCTACCAAGTGTATCCAATAACCGTTTGTCTAAGACCGGTTTTCAAGGACAAGACTTTCTGACATTCACAGACGCTAAAAATCTATCTATAGTCTTCTTCACGGACCATTCCTCCCAAATGGCTAAAATCGCATCTTTACAATACATGTGCTGTGCTCGCACGTTTCCTGGCGCACTTCACCGCTCGTTACCAGGGGGCTGCCATTCGCCCAATGCCTCGTCATGCTCGCCCCCTCCCCCATCCGAGTCCGATCCCGCTTCTTCCTGCAGCCACTGCGCCATCCCCCGCTCTCCCATCTGGTCCCCTCCAAGAACCGGTCCTTGCTTCCGGTTCCGTCCCCCCCGTCTCCGCCGCCCTCTGTTGTTTTCAGGACCCCTTTGCGGCGCTCCACCTAGGGTCGAGGACGGCCCATGAAAGGGAGGGGGTGGGGGCAGGTACGGCGCTGGGCCGGGCCGCCCCTCGATCTGCTGAAAGTGGGGCGGAGGGGGGCCCGGCGGAAGGGGCGGGAGTGGGCCCCGAGGGGGCGTGTGGCCCATGTACGGGAAGGGGGGTTGAACATGGGCTGGAGGAGGCCCCCGGGGTAAAGGAGGTAGGATTCCAGGAGGCCGGGGAGCCGGCCGTAGCTGCAACATAGGAACGCACCGTGAGTGCCAGTCTGAGGGTCCGTTTCCGATGCACCAACTTTGTCTCCTAGCTCGACCCACGTGCAGGGGATGCTTCGCTTAAAGTGTCGGGCTATGGAGACGAGCTTGAAAGTATGTAGGGTCTGTAGATCTAATGCTTGACTTTACTGTGCGATTCAGGTTCGTGACTTTGCTAAGGCAACACTTAAGAAGCAAGATACTGCATGCCAGGAGGTGCGCCGCATAATTGTCGGCGCCTCTCGAATCGCAAGGCCATTCGATGAAAATAACGATCGAATGCTTCAGTTTGCACAGAAAGCTTGAAGTGGTCTGCGCCAGCGAACATGCACACAATGTGGCCGGCCACATTTTCAATACGTTCGATGAATTTGAGATTGACGATGCTGAATCGCTCTCAATCTGGCCGATGCATTGAACCCTTTGAGAAAAGATTGGACGGCTGTGCGGTTCTGGAGTCCCTCCTTGCCTGAGCGGGATTCACTTGCGGCGCTCCTTCTGATGCGCTCCGACGGTCCACACGCTCATGCTTCTTGAGCCAATTTTGACAGTGCAGACTATTGCCGAATCTTATAATCAACGCTTTGCTTGGAAGGTCAGTCCGGCCTCAGTCTCCCATTGCGCTTGCAAACTTTGCAACAATTTGCTCTAACGAGTCTCTCTTTTAACTGAGACTAACCGCCTGAACGGGAGTGTTCGTCAGGTTTGCTCACCGGCTGGTACGATCCCAGGTGTGGCAGCTCTACGTCCGGCAGATCATCGTCCTGGTGACGCAGCCCCGGCCCCGGGGGCGACGGAGCTCTGGCTGGAGCGGCCCCCCGAAATGGG
>DF237146.1:38856-85281 GCA_000708835.1 Klebsormidium nitens | reverse complement strand
GGGAGGGGGAGGAAGCGGGGGGCTGGAAGACGCGCAGGCGGGGGTCCCGTCTCTTGCGCTGCATTGATGCCTGCATGAATTGAGACGGAGCGGCGGTCGTTCAATTTGAGCATTTGTGGTGAGCAGCAAAGCACCCAAAAATGGGCTTATCACGCAGGTTCTGCACCAGTGGTCGTAACAGCCACAGGAGATCTCAGTTCAGTCGACAACTAGGGACGCACAGTCCATCTGCAGTCAGAAGCTAGTCCCACGTGAAGGGCAGTCTCCTCCGGGTTCCAAACGACCAGTCACAGTTTCCAGATTGGATGCTCGACTCGCCTGCGGTCATCAGCAGACAGACCCACTTTTCAGATCTGCGCCATCCTAGGCAGACCCAGAATTAAAGTCTGCGCCATTCTTGGCAGAGTACCACACCACCAAAGAATCACCAAAGACCAATCCACCATGTTAAGAGTTCGAAAACAACACCGCACTAATGACCCACCCAAAAGTCAAAAGGAAAAGTAGGGCTGCACAATTCTCCATCGCCTTGCTCACTTGATCCTGTTCCATCGGCGCCGCCTCCGCCGGACCCGAGCCTCCCCCTTGCCCCTGCTCCGCTTTCTTAGTGGGCCACGCCTGAGGGCCCTTCGGTCCGCCGGGATTGTCAAACGGAGAGGTCGGGGGTGACCAAACGTCCTCCCCTCCAGCCTGTGCGGCCGGTTGGCCCCTCGGTTGAGTCCCCTGAGGGGCAGGCCCCCCTGACTGCCGCTGCTGAGTCTGGGCGGGGGGTTCCGAACCGGGGGGGCCTTCAGGCGGGAACCGGCGCTTGACCACCACGGCTAAGAGCTCGCCCGACTCCCCCCATTCTCCTTTCAAAGGGAGAAAGGCGGCGAGGCCCTCCGCTCTGGGGGGGGCGATGTAGACCTCCAGATTGGCCACGGGTTCCGCGTACCCGACACGGTTCGCCTCGAGGTAGTTCTGGCTCGCGATCGCGAGATGGTTCTTGGAGTCGTGCGCTTCCTCCAGGTACTTGAGCCCGATGACCATCACGACGCGGTGCTTGTACAGCTGCGGGCTCGTCATGAACGCGCGGAAGTCTGCCATCTTAACCCGCCCCTTAACCTCCACGGTCATCGGCCACGTCTCGATCTGCATACGCTCCCCCCCCACAAACGACGCGATCGTGGGGCACGCCCGCCCGCTAAGCATCAGGTTGCCCTCCCACAGAAAGTCGTCCATGCCCTTATCATCTTCCTCCCCCCCCGCCGCAACGTTCTCCTCTTTCACTGTCGCTTCCACCTTCTCTTCCTCGTCCTCGCTAGCAACCCATTCGCCCATCTTCTCGTCCCCCCCGTCCTCGCTGCCCTGATCGGACCCCCCCCCGGCGGTCATGCACGCCTCCAGATACTCCTCAAGCGAGAGCCCCCCTTCCCCCGTAGGGCCGCCTTCTGCACCCGCACTCTGCTCTTGGTCCGAAGCAGCTGCCGGCCCCGGTGCTGAGACGTGTTCCTCTTTGACGGCTCCACCTGTCCCAGACGAAGCTGGTTCTGTGCTCATCTTCGGTTTCCCGTCGTTGGAAGCCTCCCCAGTCTTTTGGCCCAAAACGTCAGCTGATGTCCTGGTAGGTCCCTCTGCGGATCTTTGGCGCTTTAGCGGCTCCTTTGCGTCTTCTTCCCCACCTGATGAAGAGGTGGAAGCGAAGTGAGCGAATATGCTCAAAGCAGAGAAACCATATTGTTCCCTGATGTGATTCTCTGCTTTGACTTACGGACTGCACTGACTTGTCTGCCAACAGGTCGTCAGAAAAGAATTGCTAGAATTATGTGTCGCCTTCTGTTGTACACCATCAAGCTAAATCAGCGATATATGTCGATATATCAAGACAATCTGATTATGTTAAGCCCACAGCGCATTTTAGGCATGGAGATGCGCGTCTCAAGGAACTGCTCGTGGAACAGAGATGAACAAAGCTGGACCGCGAATCCGCTGGACAATTGGCGAAGTTTCCAGCTAAGACGCTCCTTCTGGCAAACGTTGCCACTTTTAGACAATCGTTGCTCTGTTCGGGGCAATTGCTCAGACATACTTGCTGACTCCTGGTCATCGTACTTTCTCCATGCAACAGAAAGGTGGCAAACTTCTTTACAAGTCAAGACCAAGCAAACAACCACAACAACATACGCAGCGGGATATCGCAAATGTACACCTGCAAATCCTACCTGGCTCCTCCATTTCCGCATCTCTCCCTCCCGCCTCCTCTTTCTCCCCCACTTCGTGCGCCTCCTTGTCACCCTCCATGATCGCTGCGGCCATCCTGTCCTTGTCCATCTCGACGTCCTCTTCGCCCTTGTGGGTCTTCTTGCGAACGCGCCGCAGCGCCTCCAGCGGGTCTTCCGTCAGCACCTTGAGCGCCGAAAGCGCCTCCTCCTTGGCGTGGCGCCAGTCCGACAGCTCCTTACGCGCCAGCTGGCAGCGAGAAGTGAATTGTGAATGCGAGGAGCCAATTTATCTCCGTGGCCGCTCGTTTCGTTCCTGATTGGTCTCGACGGCCAGAACTGCAGGAGTTCCACATCCGTGAGGCCTCTTGAGCCCATCTATCTGACATACTGCTTTGCTTGAACTTGGAGAATCGAGACAAGACATTCTGCATATTTTAAGTTGTTGTCTTCACAAGTCTATTCAAGTATAGCGAGGTGCAAAGACTACCTTCTGCAGCACGTTGGGGCTTGGAGTGGTCTTTACACACGCAACAACTTTTCCCGTTCGTTGAATGACGCTTTCAAACCTGTTCACTCTTCTGCGCCATGCCTCTGGCGCCGACATCTCTGTGCGAACTTTCGCAGCGCGGAGTCCATACACAGCAGCTGTTCTTGATTTCAAAGCAAGATCATTGAAGGCCGGCATCTTTGTACGTGGCCTTCTCGAGTATAGTGATCGAAAGCAGAAAAGAAAAGAGAGTTGAATTGTGAGCAACGATCACAGCAGGACACTCATCTCAAAACTGATCCCAAACACGACTTGAAGGATTGCTTGGGTAAGACCCGATCCGCTTGGATGGTTCAAAAACGAAAAACATACGATCCTGCAAAGAAACGGGCGGTCAACGCACCTCGTCTGAAGTCGCCGTGCACAGCTGCTTTGGCGCGACCTCTTTCGCCAGCACCCTCGACCGGAGCTCCGGGTTGTTCTTCAGATTGAAGACCAGCATGCGGGTCTGCTGGCGGTACGGGTTTCCAGTTCCCCCAAAGTGCGCATAGAGCGCCGCCTCAATCTCCCCCGCCACCTCCTCCGCCAGCCGCAAAAGGCTCGCCTCATCTAGAGCGGCCGCACCGCTCTTGTCTGTGACATCTTCAGTAGCCGCTGTTGGCCCCTCGATTTGCCCTCCCAGATCCGGCTTGAATTTCCCTAGGGTGTGCTCGCCCGAAGGCCCGCCCAAAGCTGCCGCACCTACGCTTTGCAGACCAGCCGCCTTTTCTGTCCCTGGACCGGTCCCCATTTCCGTGCTCTCAGGTTTTGATCCGTCTCCCTCTTCCGCTTTGCCAGGGGGCTCGCTTAGCGGGGCTTTCTCCATCGCTCCAGCTCCAGGGACCCCTAGGGCTGAGACCTCACCGCCTGCGGCCAGCACAGCCAGACCGGATCCACCGTCGCTTTTGTTGACGCCCCCGCTGGTGCCTTCGTTCTTTACCCCGCTCCCCTCCCTACCAGGGCCCTCTACGTGATCCGCCTTTGCAACCCCGCTCGTTTCTGCCAGCCCCGCCATGCCCTCTGTTTCACGCTGCGTTTCTGCAGCGTTGCCTGGCTTTGGGGTCCCCGCTTGGCTTCCGTCGCCCCCACGTTTCGGCGTCGGAGGCTGGGGTCCCGCACCCCCTTCCTTCGCGTCTGTAGCTAGAGCACCCGCCAGAGAGTTCCTGAACGCCATTCTCGCTTTATAGTCCGCATGAGCCTGATCAAACCCCCCCTTCTTCACTCCCCCGGCTTTACCCTCCATCTCCTCCCAACCCCGCTTCGCCCCTTTGCTGCTCTCCTGCCTGCCCACCGAAGGAGGCTGTTCTTTCTTCTCGCTCTTCGGCGGCTCGATCTTTGGCGGCCCGAGCACAACCGCCCCTGCACCCTGCGCTCCCTCATGCGCTCTCCTTGGACTCTCAGGGCCTGGCTGTCTAGCTGGAGACTTGGGCGTCCTAGGGGTCTCCGGAACGGGACCCGACGGAGCCGACTCGGGCGTTTTTACGGTCCGGGGCTCTGCCACACCTTGCCTGCTATGCTTGGACGCCGCCTCCAGGGGTGGGATCAGCGGACGGGCCTTCTTGGCATCCGACGAGGCCCTTTCCGCCCCTTCTAAGCCCACCTCCATCTTTCTTTTCTCCCCCGAAAGAGCCGCCTACACGTACAAGATCGATTTTAGATTTCGGCCTGTTTCATGACGGGGCTCCTGGCGGCCCTTAATAAAGTGGCCCTTGTTGACCTTATTACCTCGTTGCTTACTTAAAGCTGTCCCCTAGGAAATGGAAAATGCCCCCAGCTGGCAATTATTCTACAGAACTAGACCTACAGGGCGAACGGCTTGTCTTCTACTCTACAGTGCCTCCCTGCGCAGCCCCTCGTCAGAGAGGCTGCTTCCGCTTCTGCAGAGAGGAGAGGAGGGGAGTCGACATGCGGGACTGCTTCTACCTTATGCGGTTCAACGGCTGAAGTTGTCAGAAGGAAGGAGCTAGGAAAGGCTTGATAATCTTCTTGTCTGGCTTCCTTACTCGTCTATATACCCTTCTATAAGCAGTCACGGTACCTTTTGGAAGAATTTCCAATGTTTGCATCCTTACTGCTCGATTTTATTGAGCAGTTGACCAAGCCGTTACAGATGATCTCTGTCTACTTGGCTAGGGGCTGGCTGTGCAAACCAAGCTGGAGACAAGAAGATCCAATCGTTTTAACAATTTGATGGGCAAACCATCCATTACTTGGATTTGATTGGGAGCAGCGTGAGACTTCCTAGTACCTCCAAGCATGGCACTTCCAGTTTGCTTGCAACACAATCTATCCATTGCGTAAAGCAAAGTGCCAGCCGGCTCCTCACCTGCGGTTTTGCACTGGGGGCTTTGGCCTTTGCCTCCGCTGGCGCGGTCTTTTCCGCCTCCAGGGTTGCGGGCGGTTTGTCTGGTGCGACCAGGAGCGCTGCTCCAGTGTCAAAGTGGCTGCTCGTGTTGACGGGATGCAGCATATGTGCATGATCGTCGTCGTCTGTGGCGGGGGGATCATCCTTCGTGGCAGGCGCAGAAGCTGGGGGGGCGGCGCTTGTAGAAGGCGCCTGAGTGAGACAGACGTCGGTCATATGAATATAAAGCGCAGTACAATCTGTTGCAAAGCTTGTATTTGGAGCATTCTTAATCTGACTTATTTGATTGGTAGGCGTCCACAGCAACCTGTAGCCACATGAAGCGGTGACTTTACATGTGGAACAATGCGTCAATTGAGGCTGCGATAGATTTCACAATTTCCGGGGCACTGAGTAGAGACTCTTACAAAATCAATGATGATCGGCGCCCCTTGTAAGAACAGCGCGTCAATCTTGGACAGTGTGTTTTGTGATAGTTTCTAGAGGTCCAGACTTTTGCAAGCAGAACAAAGTCTTGACAGTCCACCCGGAACTCTTGCCCTACAAATTTCATGAATTGAAAAGCACAGGGGAGGGAAGCATGCAAATATTGAGATTCAAAAGACCGAGATATGATGAATCAACCCTGGCCCAATGCTTAGCCAACATCAGTTGTCAGAGCATGGACATATGAATTTTCCTCCGTTGAAAAATTGAACACATCCTTCTGCAACAAGGTCAGAAGCCGTTGCTTTAAGGCAAGCTGCATCACTTTGGATGACGCGCCAGAATGGAGTAGAGGCGTCAGCTCTTTCTCACCTTTGGTGACGGTGCCGGTTTCTTTCGTGCCAGGATTGGCTCGTCCTCATCGCTGGGCACTACGACCTCCTTGTGCTTTTCACTTTTGGGGGCACCTCCGCCAGCAGGCTTCTGATCAGCTGCAACAGCGCTTCCGGCCTTCTTGCCATTTGAGGGGCTTGGCAGCTGTCCGAACAGGGGGCACTCCCGATGCGTCCGGATGTGGCCCTTCTGCAGTATGGAGATGTGAGGGAACGTTTATAAATCCACCATCCAGCAAAGGCTAAATACGCAAGCTTTTGAGACTGTTCCAGAAATTGAGGTCTGGAACAGCAGTAACAGCAAACTAAACACTATCAGCTGAAGCGGTCGAGTCGACCTGGTTGCCTGCATTGAGACAACTTGAGCACACAAGCCCGAAACCGTCTGAAAAGTTAGTGTCATGCACTCCCATTGTCGAGCAATCCAATAATACCATAAACTGAGCCATTGAAAATGACACAAACCCGATCTAGGCGCCCCAAGTTGTGAACCAAAGCATGTCATCAGGGGCCTATCTCAAATGTGGAAAGACGAAGCTGACTAATCATACCAAGTTCCAGCGCCACTTATTTGTAAGCATCTTCGAATAATCCTAGTCAGGAAGTAACGAACGGCGCATTACGATAAAGCAGGAGGCGAGATAACAAGGAGGTATCTGGATTGCTGGGGCAGAGGTAGAAGCATGTTGACTCACGTTTCTGCACGCACTGCACACGAGGTCTTCTTTCTTCGGCCTTGCCTTCACTGGGGCTGCCCCCTCCTTCCGCTCCTTCCCCTCTGTTGCCTCTTTCCCCTCCTGCCCCTCTTTTTCCTCCTTCTCTTCTTTACTCTCCTGCTCCTTGTCCTCCCCCTTGACTTTCTCCGCCCCCTGCTCCTTGTTCTCCGCCTTCTCTGCCCCCTTGGCAGCGCCCTGTGGCACCTTTCGCTTTGCAGTTTTCCCCTTTTCCTTTGGTTCCGTGCCATTCCCGGTCTTCTCGTTCGGCTTCACTGCCATTGTTTCTTTGGCCGCCTCTGCAGCTTTGGAAGTTTTTGACTCCGCCCCAGACGACTTCGTACCCGCAGGTGCTTTTGATGGCTTGGCTTCCTCAGCCTTGGCTGCAGCCGCTGGTTGCGCTTTATCCCCCTTGGCAGTTTCCAATGATCGATGTTTCTTGGGGATCTTGGACGGTTCCTCCAAGGCCAAAGGAACCACTGCATGCGCGAACGTGGTGTCTTCAAAAATCCAGGGGTTTAGGGTTTTGTTGTTAAGCGCCCTTGAACGGAAAGCTAAGGTGCTTCCCCTCTCTCCGTCTGATTGAAGGAATCGGTGCTGATGTGACCAAGCAAGGAAGTGATTCCCAGAATGAACACAAATGAACATGAGGACTCAGGTTCTCCCCATCTTTGCCTGGTGTTCTGCTAGCAAGCCTTATACCAAGCAAGCGTGGTGTTTATGGAATTGTACCTCTTCACCTTTATGCTGTGCATTGCTCTTGCTGAGGCGCAAGCATCAAGCCATGCAGCCAGTTAATCGCCACATCACAAGATTGCGAAGAGAGTTTGCTGAATCTGAAATTTCCTAGATTGGACCAACTGCAATCTTCAAAAGCTAGGCTACACCATGCACAAAAGGATGGAGAATTGCAGCTTTACCTGCAGGGGTCTCCTCCTTGGAACACGTCGGGCATACATACTTCTTTATTTTGGCCGCCTCCTGCATAAAAAATATTCCACATGGGACATCCTTCCAACCAGTTTCAATAAGATGGATGGCGCCACTGCTCAAATCTTAATACCGGCAGTTCTGATTGAAAGGACAGATGATCAGTAGGCTTCACTAGGTGCATTAGGTGTAGCTCCAAACATTATGACCAATCCTGCAACAGCATTCTTCCATTACCTTTCTGCCTATAAGAAGGAAGCTTCATTGTACATCTTAGAGACGGAATGAATGCATTTTGTCAAGAAGGTGTGTCCGTAATCACCGATCAGTCAGAATCATCTGAAGCAAGGTGTAGCTTTGTGGTAAAAACAGGATGGCAACTTGATAAGAGACCCAGTGAAGGTAATGCTGGAACTTCCTCTCTCAAAAGTGCATGATTATAGACAGACAGCTTTGCGCTTCTTTCCGGATGCATTGCAGGCCGGGCTGTTTCATTATCTTGTTGATCTGCTTTTGCAGCCCCTGTGCATTTACCTTTAGAGGCAGGTCAGTTCATAAGCAAGATCATGCATACAAATACTGATCTTCTGGCCAACTAAATGAGGGCTAAAATGTCAGTATATGTTTGTGTCAACCAGCGATGCTTTGCCTGAGTGAGCATCAAAACAAAGGGGGGGTAAACAGCAGAAGAAGCAAAAGTGCAACATGCATTACTTGACAAAAGTTTTCCAGAAAATTCACGAGCAATTTTGCTCGTTTTACCAATCTGCATGAATCTATTGGCAATAAGAGGTAAGAAGGAAAAATCAGCAATTAGAAGGCAGTGACCCAAAAAGAGCTGGTAAAACTGTTCTAACAATTGATGGAGTAGGAAGAGCTGATGCATTGATACGACAGAGTGCTTTGTCCGATGTGCTGTTAGTGATGTAACCTCTAGAAGATCTTCCATAACCATTCATTGCCTGCACATTGAGTCCGGCCACTTAACACACAACACACTACCTCAAACAAGCTCTTTGTCAACTTACCCTTTGAGTGACCTTCACGCAATTCCCATGGAACCATTCCTTGCATTTATCACAATGGATCATGAAGTCCCCTTCCTTGTATGGCTTCCTGCATATGCAGTAGACCACGGGCTCGTCTTCGGCATCCTTTGAAGCTTTCTTCTTCCCCAGTGCTGCTCCTTCCTCCTCTTTGAACTTTGCAGGCAGTTTGATCTCGCGCCGCGGTCGACTCTCCATGTTGGCAGACAATGCTTGCAGATGGAAACTGCAGCTGCCTCACATGCATCTGCCGTCTATGAGATGGATCACCTAACGAAGCCACAGCTGACTCGAGGTGCCTGCAGCTCGAGGTCCAGACACGCAGGTCCGCAGAAGATTGTTCTACCAATGAGAGGAGGAAGAAGGCGGCTGCCAGCATGCTCCAAAACAGGCCTGTTCAAAATTCATGCAAGCCTGGTTGTTTGAAAAGAAAGGCGGGCTGCATCTGCAACTAGGCTGGTTCTTTCTCGCTTAATTCGTAAGTTTCTTCGGACTACTGATACGAACCGTTGAAA
The DNA here is from genome assembly GCA_000708835.1 of Klebsormidium nitens. Classification (NCBI taxonomy): domain Eukaryota; kingdom Viridiplantae; phylum Streptophyta; class Klebsormidiophyceae; order Klebsormidiales; family Klebsormidiaceae; genus Klebsormidium; species Klebsormidium nitens. The sequence continues at coordinate 76,167 of DF237146.1, read as the reverse complement.
GTCTGTGAATGTTCCTATCGTGTGGTTGGAAAGGCATTCTGCGGAAAACTACAGTCCTTCAAAAGTTTTGGTTTCTGAGTGTATGTAGAAACTGTTTCATGGAGGCTTGAACTCGGATGCTTGATTTGCAGGCTTTCTAGCTAAAATTCTCTGGCGCTCGCTGATATTCTCTGTACTGTTTACATCTTCGAGTCAATTTCAAGAGCACATTGAGTTGTGAAGCCGGCATATGAGCCCTACACGTTCCGTCTGGCAAACACAGCCCCAACATTCTCCTGCATTCTATGGTAGCTGCCTGACTTTGTTTCATTTGGAGAAGAGAGAATGCATCCAATGCACTGAAGGCAAGACCTCTTACTGACTTGGGAGAGATACCTCCTCAGAACTATTCCATGGAGGCTGGAACGCAAATGGACGGCTTTCTAGCCCCTCCGAGGAGCAGCCAACGGCTCAGATCGACCGCCGCTCCAAACCTAGAAGAGCTCCCCCACCCCTCTGAATTTGCACGGCTGCCCCCTCCGCCGTCTGCGGAACGTCAGGCCCTTCTTTTGCAGCTACAGCAAGCGCAGGAACGTCTGAGAGAGAGCACGAGAACAGCAGCCGAGGGGGGGCCAGCCAGGGCGGCAGCTGGAGGGGGGGGCACAGCTAGGGCTGCTGCAACACCCCCCCGGCCTCAGGAAGGGAACGCTGCAAGTGACCCCCCTTCAGGGGAATTGCCCCGAGGCACCAGGTATGAACGTCTGCGGTTTTTGCGGGATGGGGTGGAGGAGACGCCGGCGGCTGCAGCGCGGGGCGGGTCACCAACCCCAAACCCAAACCCAAACCTGAATAGTAACCCGGATTTAGAAGCCCCCCCAGAACGGCAGGAGGACGAGGGCGGGGCTGCTGCGGTAGATAAGTTTCTTCTGACTGAGGCGGATTTCGAGAGGTTCCCTGCGCCCCCCCCTGAGGAGTTGCTGGCTGACAAGGAAGTAGTGGACTTTTTATTGTTCAATAACTTGCCTGAGTTTAAGGAGTTATCGGTGGCGCAGCGGAAGGATAAGCGGCGGAACATCCGAGATAAGGCGGCGATCTTCGACGTCCAGGGGGGGCGGCTGATCCGCTACCGGCAGGTAAAGCGAAAGCTGAACGAGGAGGGGCAACAGGCGGTGGTTAAGCTTTTGGTGTTAAGTTCGGCGCAGCGAGTCCAAGTGCTCAAGTCGGTGCACGACGAGGGGGGTCACCCGAGTCATTTCGTAACACGTCAGCGCATTGTCGACCGGTTCTGGTGGAAGACACAGGTGGAAGACCTGAAGAACTACTGCCGGGACTGCGAGCACTGCAAGGAGGTGGCGGCGCAGAGGGAGGGGAAAGATAAGCGGCTCGCGCTGAGGACAGCGGCGGAGGTGCGGATCGCGCAGCCGGCGAGTGCGATCGATTGGTTACTGAGGGGGGAGCCGGTACAGCAGAAGAAGGCGGTGTGGCTGGACTGTGACCCAGGTAGGAAACCAAAGCATAGTTGGGAAAGTTGGAAGGAAAGCGACGCCCCCAAACCTGCATGGCCTCGGGAGGAGATTCTGATCTTTAAACGGTCTTATCTGATTACATTTGAATGGTACGAAATGAGCCTTAAGATGCTTAGTAACGACAAGGCAAGCTGTGTCTAATTCTCAGAACGTTAAAGAGTGAATGGTTTTAGGACGTTTCTTAGGGGCGCCAGTGCAGGTTCTATTTTGTCGCTGAAACACGACTTTCTAGGAGTCCCTCAATCCTGATCACTGAACTTAGAAATCTCAATATACCTTTTGCTCTCCTCCTTGGGCCTCTCATGGGAGCATGCGTCCACGTTCTGTGCTTTAGGTCTGCCTGTAGTGAGATATGAGCTTCCGTCTGCTCACAGCATCTTCTCTGCCTCCTCTGAATCCATGTGTAAGGGTGCACCAACAAGTCATTTCTAGTATAACCAGTTTGACCGTTTGCTTTCAAGCTCGGTTCAGTAAAACTCATATCTCGCCGCTGCGCATAAAGTTTCTTGCACCTATCATGGCCATATTCACACCCTGTTGGGACCTGGCCAGCTCTCTACTAGACCAGTGAGTGTGAACTTGCTCTTGTGCAGGGCACGACGACGCGATGGCCATAATCCTGGCCGCATTCACACACAGCCTCGATCTGCTTGGAATCAGCACGGTCGCCAGCAACCAGTCCCTTGAAAAGGTCACTGAGAACGCCCAGCGCATATTAGCGTTGATACACCGAGAAGACATAGGTATGCTTCGTGCGATACTCAAACCCGTGAGAGGGCTGAATGTTCGAAACTTTGTTTGTTCCGCTGAAAACGACGTGTGCTTTCGCATCTGTTGTTGACTCGTTCCCTTCTGCTGTTGCTTCCTTGTCGAACGTGACGCCTTTTGCATTCATCGCTTCGAAGCCAAGCTGTCTGCTCCAGTAAGATCTGTATACGGGGACCTCTGAATTCGTTAAGGCAATTTGTGTTCAGGGGCTGGGGTCGCCTGTTCAAGAGATGACTGCTCTTTGGATGAAATCGAAGCACAAACGATTGACCTGAGGGATGATTCTTTCTTGGTCTCGTACTGGATCGAACATAGGTTGATGTCCATGCTTTTAGATTCGACACCCAGGGCTCGGGCGTTCATATGACCCCTCCGAACGTGCTTCTGTTCGACATAAGAAGCACGCTACCTCAATATGAAGAGCTTTCATGGGGCAATTGTGTCAGTTGCAAGCGACTCCTTGAGCGCAGAGTCAGTACTGATCCTAACGTTCGTCAACTCGTGACGCCTTTTAAACAGCTGATTGTTCTCTCAGAATAGCGCGTTGCGTAGTCTGCGCGCATGGGCCGAGCCGTTCGACGTCAAAGGCTGATCAACGAACGAGTTGAACGAGGGAAACAAACGCTTAGGCAAGGAGCGCGTTCACCTTCATAATAAAGCTCGCGGCCACTACTCGATAAGAATCCAATCAAGTGCGGAAGCCAGAGTGAAGAAGCGCCTATCTCTCGGTCGAGGGAGAATTACTGTGTAAAGAGCGGCAATATTACTATGAGATCGACTTCCAGTTGAAGACTTTCGGGTGGGTGGACAGGCGCTTTCAAAGCGAGAACAGTGTGTGAAAGCGGCTGTTACAATAGATCAATATCCAACTCAGCTGGTCCACTTTTGTGAACAGGTGTCGTTCCTGGCGCGACAAAGCCCCTCCTGCGGCCCGTGCGCACGTGTCCGGAGATCCACGGGGAGTCGGGGCTCGATGGGGCGAGGCTTCCGCAGCCAACGGTGCGGCCGCTTTTGGGGAAGTCGGTCAACGTCATGTTTGACGCCATCAGCAAGCGATTCAAGTGGGTCACTGAGACGATCCTTTCTGCTTGCAGATGGCTACGTTCTGGCCTGCTCTCTTGTGTTCTATGTTCAGCTATGTTCCTTTTTCCTTTTTGCGCTTCTTTGCGCAAATGCTCGCCCGAGTCCTCCTCTCGGTCGAAAAGAAAGACGTCTAAGCAAAAGCTTCGAGGCGAGGCTGCCCATGTCTTCGGTCATTGTAATCAAGGTTTGCAGCAACGGGGGCCGATGCGATATTTGGAGTTTGGCCTTCCCTTTCGCAATGAATCGCTGTAAACAGTTTGACCTTTTCAAGCCCGTTAAGCAAGCTCGGGACATTCTGGTGCGGGATCTGACGAAGACGGCAATGGATTTGCGCTGAACCCTATGATGACTCTGCAGGAACGACGGCAGTTCGCAAAAGGTGTCCCTTGTAGCGACAGGGGCACTGACGAACATTGCACTGCTGCTCAGCGTCTACCCGGAAATCAAGGAAATGATAGAGGTGGGTTTGGTCCAACCGGTATGTTTTCTTTAATCGTTACTGTTAGTGAAGGTTCCGCTTTTCTGCAAACGCTTGCGCATGACTTCTTTGCCGAACGGCAACTGCAATGAAACAGGAGCTAGACAAGCACTGGTAAAACAGGAATTCGCAACTGCGACCGACTGAGCTTGCAAATTTGCCTGATCATGAATCTCGCATCGGCAAGCTTGTTTCGTTAAACAAGGGCACCAGTGCGTTCCAAGCCCACCTTTCAGCGTACCAAGGCGATTGATGGTGGCTTGTACGTCGGCTAAAGAGTTGCGTTTACCGCAGCGACCGCAACAGTTGCATTGACGCTTGTCAGACGCCGAAGGGTTTTTAGGGAGCTTGCATGAAGATTTTCACGAGTCTAGCTGTCCAGTCGCAGTCGAAAGGACTCAGGGGCGACCCGCACTGAAACGACGTGTTCCGAGCATCCGGGGCAATAGAGAGACTATCTGCGGATCCACTGGGCTGTCAGTGATGGGTTTCGGAAACTCGAGGTACAAAGCGCTGATGGCTTGTGGAATGATCGGACTGATTGTTACAGCTGTTTGCGTCAAACTTGCCATCGGTTCCAAACTCCCTGAGCCGGGTTCCTGTTTTCGAGCCATCCAAGGCTTGCCATGTCGTCGATCGAACGGTTCAAAATCAGGAACCAAGATCGGAGCATTGAACCTGATGGCAGGTTTGACGCAAAGAGCTGTACCTTGCAGACAAACGGAATTTTGTCGCCGACCATTTGTCTCTGTGTCTTTCTGCAGATCACGATGATGGGTGAGTGACCCCGCCGGCAGCCAGGGTGCTTCCGTGCAATTCCATCTAGCTCGAGCTTCTACTCACTTTTATTTTCTGCAAACACGAGCGAACAAGCGCATCGACACAGTGCTTGCTACTCGCTTGCTACAACCTTCCGGATTTATCTGTGATTATGACGCGACGAGCCACGTGTTTTGATACTCAGAAAGTGCCTTTCTGACGGTCCAATGCTTGTTAGGTGCTTGGCGCTCTTTCCGAAGTAGACTTCGCTCCTCCAAAATGAGCCACGTGATCTTTCTGCCCAGTACTGTTTTGACCGACAGTTCATGAGGATCTCATTCAAGAGCCTGCTCCTCTGCTAACAGATCTCTCAATCTCTTCAAAACGAAATTACGCTCAGACTTTACAGAAAATATATTCTGACTTGCTTTTCAGGGGGATGCCTGGGGATCGGGAACACGGGCCCCGTAGTGGAGTTCAACATTCAGGTATACCTTTGGTTTCTTCTGAGTTCTTTTGTATCAATCTTGAGGGCTTTTGCTGAGTCTCCTCCCACTTTCGTCTCCGCTTCGACTGCTGAAGCCAGCTTACGGCTGTCAGGGTGTAAGGCCAGGAGCAAGGCGGATGAATTAACGACTATATGCGAAGTGGCATGACCAGTCCACCAGTACCAGATCTATGGTCGGTCATTATGGTTTTGAATTTACGACCCACTTTGCCTTTTTGTCCCTCGCAGTGCGACCCAGAAGCCGCAAGCATGGTCTTCGAGTCCGGGGTTTCGGTGACCATGGTTCCGCTGGAGGTAAGGCCGGGGAATCCGTTGCGGAACCTATCTGCATTTTGGAGTTGGAAGATTGCGGAGCTGCTGTTGTTGATGCAGAAACGAGAAAGAGCATCGCTGACTGCAAGAAATCTGCTCTTCTCTAACTCATCAACGAACGAGGCCCCGTAAGAGGGATTGCAGAAGCCGTTATGTCTGCAAGGAAGAGGCATTCTCCACCAAATAACGCCGGGCACATATGTCATTTCTTGCAATCCGTTGTTCCTGAAAAGTGAGCTACCGTTGAGTGGTGCATCTTGTGCTCGATGTGGCTTCCCTCCTTGTCACACTTGTCCAACACACTCACTTCTACAATGTACCACCTTGTTGTCTATATCTTCGAACGGACAAAGCGTGCTAAACTGTGATGCTGACGTATGATGCTGACGTGACGTTGCAGGTGACGCACACCGCCAACGTGTCGCCAGCTGTCATATCCGCCATCCGTACCACAAACCCGACACCCTTCCGAGAAACCAGTGAGCAGCTAGCGCCTCAGTTCCTATTGCACACGTCTTTCAAGCAAAACAGAGTGAACCCCTCAGCAGATTTCAACAGGTAGGAGATGGCTGTTCCAAGCAACGGGCGAGTGCTAATAGCATCGATTTTGCATTCAGTTTACGGCCACGTGGAGGTAGGTCACTGCTAAAGGGCAGGGTGAGTCTGGTTTGCGGTTATAAAAGTGTGTACGGCTGGGGCGCATGTTTACTTTGAATCTTGAGTTCGGTCAAAGCCTGGGGACTCATCTAGCCCAATGCAAGGTACTTCAAAGTGTATCGGAAAGCTGTAGAAGTGCTCGGCAGTCTTGTTCCGGCTTGAGTCGCGGACAAATCTCAACTGCTCGGCAGTCTATCCCGGCCTGAGATGCGAGAAATCCTTAGGTTGCGCGTGAGACCAACGTCCACTCCCATACCTACCAATGCTTTTGGACTTCAGGAGTCTCTTTCATTGACGGTTTCTGTTTCCGGCGCTCAAGAGCAAGTGACTACTTTGCTAACGTCGGTCGGCCTTGAGCTCGTCGTTGGGGAGGCGTTATGCCGATTGTTCTATTGCCGCTAATGCAGACCCCATTTTCAATTCAGTAAGCTCACCATTCTCAACTCTGTCCGCACTGGCTGTTGCCACCTGCCCTTCATTTGGCTTGCTGCCTTCAGTCGCCCATTTAGACCATCTTCGGGCTTAGGGCAGTCATGCCTGAAATGAATCCCGCTAGATTCTTAGAATGGTAAGGGCAGTGTGCAGTAACCGGGACGAGTGGGGTTACTTGGGGGTTTAGGCTGGGTACGGGTGCGGAGCGGGTGTTCTTTTGGGTCAAGATTTTAGTAAACCCCAAATCTTGAAGCAACTGGGCCTTAACTTTCACTACGTTCATAGTCACCTGAAACAGGGCTTCTTTTGATGTATGCTAGACCGTTACTTCCATTGAGACCTGGCCACACTTGGTCACGTCAAAGGATGCCTGCTGCTTTGAATGCTCGGAAGGCAATTGCCGAAGCTTCCAACACCATACATCTCCCCTTTCTGTTGGCGTGTGCTTACGTCATTCCTGCTGAATGAGGTGTCACCATCACTTGCGTCACCTGAGCAACGTGATTGGCTCTTCCTCGCAATCTGCTCTTACTTCCTTTCAGCTGAGGGGCACTGCACTCAAACATGCACTAGGGCTTTACGCCGCTCCTTTGTGACAGCAGCATGTGGCCTTTGCTGACGTCACGATATCACGAAATGACTGGATTTGCACCTATGACGCGTCGCCCCTCCTCGCATCTTCTGTCTGGCAAAATCTTTGGCCTCTGCTGACGTCAGCAAACGTCTTTGTGAATCTCGTCACCCCTCCTCGCAGTCTGCCACCCGCTCGAGTTCTTCCAAGCAAACAATGCAACAGGAATTGCCTCGGTGGCGTCTGTCCCTCTCCTGACGAATGGAACAAGCTGCTTCTGCTGACATTATCAATTCACACCGTGAACACGTGTCGTTCCCTCCTCGCAGTCTGCCACCTGCTCGAGTTCTTCAAGAAGACGTACCGCGAGGTGTTCAACAAGGAGTTTCCGCCCCTGCACGACCCTTGCGCGGTCGCTTACGTCATCGAGCCCGAGATGTTCAAGGTAAAAGTGACGTCACTTTATCCAGTCGAGTCCACTACCAATGCCGACATGTAAAGTGAAGCGTCTTTCTTGCTCGTCACCTCCGCTGAATGTTCAAGTCATAGTTGCAATGGCGGAGCAGGGAGGGGGGGTCTAATGGCTCGTTGGCAAGAGCATCAATCGCAATCATCGCCGGAGTTGGACGTTTGAATCAAACATATCGTCTGCCACGGTTAGCATCTGGACTGGAACATGCTGTTAAGTACGTCTTATTCCGGTGCGGATCTCTGAGATGGGCAAGAATACAGAAAGTAGTGACTGATTCTCCAAGTGCATTTGTTTGCAAGCGGCGGCGTCTTCAAACCCGCCCTCTAAGACTGTGCAAGTACTTTCAGATGTGTGTCCATTTATTTTTTGATGCGCCTTAATGCGGTCGAACTGGGCCACCGTCTCACCGAGCAAGTGGGCTCAACCGGTCTGGGTAACTTTGATTAGATTCCGTTCGTTTGAGTACTTGATGAGAACGGCAATTTCATGTGCTTCGCCTGCGGCTTCGTTTGTGATTTCTTCAGAGGACTTCTGGTTTGGTCCGAAAAATGTTTTTCGGTAGGACACAAGAAAATGCTCACCGAACGGTTCGTCTATTGCAGGTGGACCATCTCCGAGTCGACATCGAAACACGTAGCGAGGTAAGAAAGGCGCCAGCCATGCTTCATTCGTAGTATCCGTCAACGCTATGGTCTTCAAGAATCTCGAGGTTTCAATTTCCTCAAGCCCCTGGAATCTGCAAAAGTCCCTCCAAAGTCTGTTCAAGGGTCCCCCGGTCAACATCGACGTTCGTCGTGTTTTGAATGAGTTAAGGAGCGAGTTTATCGTCGACCCACTGCCTCAAGCCGAAAACGTGCATCGCTTCAATGTGTGTCGATCGTTCGTGTGTTGCCGTCCCAAGGACGAGATCAGAACTAACCCATGCTCCCGGCGAAAACGTCCGACAGGAGATCAGACTGCGGACTCTTGCGAAAAGTGACTGCCAAAGGCGACACTTGGTGCAGCTTTTGTAACCGTGAAAAGATTTTGGTTTCCTGAGTCCTTTTTACCTGGGCTGCAGTTGAGCGCGGGGCAAACCGTGGTCGACGTTTGGAAGCAGAGCGGTCGGCCGCCGAACGTGCACGTGGCTAGGAAGATGGACGTCAAAGCCTTTTTCAACACGATGCTTTTGGCCCTGGATAAAGCAGACGCCAGGATAAAAGCCGTCACAGATCTCAACTGGCAAGGCAACTGCATGAGCCTTCTCGGTTGATATCTGTAAGTGGAGTACTTAAACTTGCTCGATCCTCGTTCTTTATTACGTTGAGTCAGGTTTTTCGGACAAATGGCACCTTCATTCCGAAAGATTGGAAAGGATGCATTTGAACGAATCCATGTTCAAGTGGCTGGAGGTCGGGAATCTGTAGTAGATACAAGCGCACAAAGACGCCTGTCGCCTCCAACGGGCCGCTGGCTAAAGAAGGGCAGCGCCCCTGTAAATATCGCGCCGAGTTAATGCCAACACGATTCCCAAGTTCGAGCTGGCGCGAAAAGAAGCTAGCTCTGTCAAACAGGGGGCGGAGTCTTACATGTACTAGCGGCGATCAAAAGTCTAGACTGAAGTGGTTGGCTGGCCGGTCAGGATATCTAGTTGGGCCACATGCAACTAACAACGGGCAGGGCGGTCACGCCAAGATCAAGGGTTTCCGACAACCCGTACCCTCATGAATCTACCGTAGCTATATATTGTTGGATCAAAAGTCTGGCTGACGTACTACCTACATGCAAATGTCCGATCGACATAAATCAACGTGCCAGGTCCGGCCATTTCATTGCGATTCGATCATCATTCGAATATCGCGATCAAATGACCATTGAATGCATACTCGCCAGAAAGTATTAAAGCGCTAATTCGTCCATGCTGATCATATATGTGAGAATTTTAAGCATTTGCTAATTAAGAGAACTAGTACGGTCCCGCTTATATAGTTCCGCAGAGAGTTTCATAAACACGAATGAGCCCAATCATTGTGGTCGAACCTAGACGATCGTTGACTATACACGGGTACGTGCCATGTCAGTGAGAACTGCCTGGCTCAGTGCGTTGAAGCAGCAGCTATAAGTTATTGGGCTCATGAGTCCGCTAGATTGCGAACATGGATGTGGCCCGGGTGGACCGACAGTCACTGCGCGCCGGCCTTCGAAAAAGTTCGAATATGAAGCTCTGTCCGTCTAAGATTGGATCAACATTGCATCAGCCTGCTGCTTGGGGATCCCTTTTGTGGTCAAGCGTTTTGCTGGCCGGTAGATCCCTGTACTTCCGTACAGACTTTTGCAGTCAATCATTGATGCAGCCGACACGTCGATAAAATTAATATCTGACGTGGCGTCGAGACATGCTCGCTTTTTAGTATCGAATCAACGGAGGAGTGCAGGGCGTACTTTCCGGATACGGGTTTTCGACGGACTGTCTTTCGACGGCAGGAGGTTCCCCATGACACGTCGGACCGGTCCAGTCGGAAATGTCGGCAGCCAGTTCCGTACGTCCAATCATCACCCGAGCTCTTCTGGACACGATAGCGCCCCGAGGGCACACTCTGAGTCTAGACTCTAGGATATACCTACCTACCTGGCTAACTTCGTCTGCAGACGTCTGCATTTTGCAAGCCTCCTCCCACGTGGTATACCATGTGCTGCATGTACCGTGCCACTACCGCACGTACAGTACCGTCGAGGCTATCAGGCAGCTAGGAGACTTGGAGCCAAGGAGATGAGCGCCTCTGTGATTGGCAGAGATTCTCATTCTCTTTGTCAGTCAAAATTGTGAGTAGGTAATACACAATTGTACGGGCTGACAGGGAAGAAGATGGTTGACAGGGAACTTTGTTTACCAGTTTGAGTGAAGACGAAAGGGGAAGCTGACCTGATTCCTGAAGCTGATTGGCTAGCACCTACGTGCTGACGGGTCGGACGGTTGACCGAAGGTCTCGTGACATGAGGCGGCGGAAATTGGTGGGAAAGAGAATCATAGCAAAGAGGCTGCGACAGGAGAAGCTACGGTACGTTACCAGGACGGAGAAGTATAGGTTACCTATTCCCCGAGGGGGAGAGGTTACGTGTGATATTGAGCTCCAAGGCGTGAAATTCCACGAGGGCTGCAGGGCTGTACAATGTACTGCATACTAGCTGCCCAAAGCTCATGCTGCATGGCAGTACCACAATGCAAGGGTGACGGGTCCATTCGTAATCTGACGACGCCTGCGGACAGTTGCCGACAGCTGGTGTGCAATGGTTGCCAATTGGCGCCCGCAACTTCGCCCTGTGACGTCCGTACCCGGCGACACGTCAGCTCATGACGCGCGCCAAATGATTTCCCGGCCGACGCGGGGTGACCCGCCAATGGGCGGCGGTCTCCCTAGATTCTGTAAGCATCTCAGAGCATGGCGGGCTGAATGCAGCCAGTAGGAGGGAAGCATTCACGAGGGAGTGACTGGCGATGCACATCCACGGATTCGCGTGCTCGCGAGCTCAGGGTCTTCTGAGGGGAATTGTGCCGTCAGGTTATCCAGATTCGTCTAGCTGGAAAAGCACCAGCTCAGCTTCAGATTCAATAACCACAGGATCGTAACCGCGCTCCCATGCGCCAATGGAAGCACGGAGTGCTCAGCGGCGTTTGACTGCTCCGCTGAGGGGGAAGTGTTGACAGCTGTAAACCAGACAGTAAGACCGGGGCGGTCAACGGTTGACCGGCAGCTGAAGCAGCTGTGTTTTCAACCGGGTTGGTCCCGTTGCAGCATTCCCCCATAACAGCTGATCTTTTGACGTCAATGCCGTCCCCATGCCGTCATGAGAACATTCGAGAAGCCGAGACCGGCGAAGACTCTCGTGCGCATTGGCTATAAAATCTCCCTTGAAGCTCCAACGAGCTCAAAACTTTCAACGACCTCTTCACCACAATTCCAATTGCCCCCCAGAGCTCCTCAGCAACAAAGCGCTTCTTCATTCAGCTCAAGTAACTTCCACCAGTCTGCAGAATCATGGCCCGCACGTTCATCCTCGCAGTGGTGCTCCTCTCGGTGGTGTCATCCTCGGCGGCTGTAGGTGAGTGGACATCCCTTGACACTATTGGACACTGAATGAGGTTATTGAGAACACTCTGCTGCTACAGAATGCTGTGCCTGTGTCTGGCCAGCTTTGCTCTGTTGGCACCATTGAGCTGAAGGTGACACCTTAGCCCTGTCTTGCCCAATTATCGGGTCCTGAATTGAGGATGCAGTAGTGTTGAGTGTGTAGCAAAACTCTTGCATTTGGGCACAAAAGGTTGAATCTATGCTGAGAAGGACTAGTCTTCAGCTGAGCACCTCAAACCAGTGCCAAAATGTAGCAGCTTTGACAGGGGATCCCTAGTTGACCACCCCTCACAGAAACAGACAGAATGTCAATAACATCGTCTACTGCTTGCAATTTGACCCTTTCTGTGTGCAAGGTAAGCCCTTTGTGTCAAGAAAACGCTTACAGGCTTCCCCCAACTCCCATTCAGGTTATTGACACAATTCTTTTATCTACTGTGCAGGCCCTCCCGCCCCAGGTGAGACTGAGCGTTGACATACAATCTTTGCCATATGTCAACCTTTGCCATATCGGCAGTTACCACCTAACAAGCTCACTAGACTTGCGCTACGGACTTTCGGGCTCCAAGCTACAGGGGGCATCCATGAAGACCAGAATTACTGAACTTGACTTGTCATTCCCATGGCTTTTGTCGTTCAGTTCTGGTGGATAGATATGGGCAGTGGCAATGAGTAAAGGCCTCATATGGTCAAGCCCTGTCTCATCAATTTACTTTGAAACCCAGGGCAAAATCTTCAAGGTTCTTCTTTGTTGGGCAAGTTAGGGCACTTGTGTGCATGCTTTCAGGGGGTTAATGTAGTGTCCAGTTTACTTTGAGGGGCTGGAAGTATTAGACATTCTCCTTTCCTGGGATTCCTGTATATGTGCTTAATAAGTAGCCTGCTTTGAGGCCAGTATGGGAGAATACAATTCATACTTTGGGGAACAACAGGTCATGTTACGCTGAATGCAATTAAGAGAATGGCATTTGCTTAGCCCCGCCTTCTAGGATTTGCATTTGGGCATATATTGATTCTCTTTCCACCTTATATGTCCCTCTGAGAGTGGTGTGAATGCGCTTTGCCGTTAAGAACCTCCCCCCCAGCTCAGGGATCCCTTTCAAGCGTGTCCTTGAATGATTTTGGTTTGGATTTCGTTCCCCAAGCCCAAATACTTCCGCAGGATGAGCCTTTCATTGCTTCAAATGCCCCCCTTACGACTGGTATGCCACCAGTATTCTGTAACCAACTCTCTTGCGTCCTCATTTTTCTCTGTGACCGACTTCTTAGTAACTGCTCCTTTGACTCTAAGACACGTTTCTGCCGCCTGGGTTAACCCTGCAGGGTGCAGCTCAGACGGACCTTCAGACTTGTGACGAACTTACTTTCTGATTGACTTTGTGACTGCCTTTTACCTTCAGTTAACTCGTTATAAACTTCGTTCATGACTGACTGAGGACCCCTTCAAATAATGCAGCTTGCAGAGTGTAAGCTTTGTGACGAACTTACTTTCTGACTGACTTTCTACTTCAAAAACTGGGTTACTAACTTTCTTTCATGACTGACTGAGGACCCCTTCAAATAATGCAGCTGGCGCGACCGTGCCCGCAGCGACCGCATGCCCCAACTCACCCGCCAACACCCCCACCAACTCCTGCTTCAACAATGGTGAGCTCTTGTTCTCGTTCAAGTCCAAAAATGTTTGTGTGGCCATACAACTTAGAAGAACCTGCCACAGTTTTCCTGACACTCTGTTCTAAAACATTTGCCCTTCAAGTTCATGTTCAAATTTCAGAATGGGCACCAGACTTGGAACAGAACCTGCCACTGTTTATTTTCTGACACTCTGTTCTAGGCCACTTCCTTCTTCCCCATTTTCAGTAGGACATGTGTGGAGCTGAGTCGGTAGAGGCATATAGTTTGCATCTAATCCAGGTTCTCCCGTTAACCATCCCTTGCCCTGCCCCTTAAACAGAGCAGCTATAGTTGCGCACCGAAAAGTAAGGTCCCACGGTCAATTTTTGGTGACTAGCTTTAGCATGTCAGGTCAAACCGAAACAAAATGTTGTCAGAACGACCTTGACAGTTGAGTGTCAGCTGGTCAGGACAAGCTTTGAGACCACCCTTCCGTCCCTTGGTTCGCCCTGACGTCATCCATAGCTGCCGTCATCCCTAGCTGACGTCAGCCCTCCTCGTCGCTTGCAGGTGGCACCACTCACGTCTGCTGCATTAACCCCGACTCGTGCGGTGACAAGGACGCCAATGGTGGCGCCACGTGCACGAACGGCAACTACTACATCTTCCCTCCCCCCCCTCCCATCACTTTCACTCTGATCAACGGCGGTGCCGCGTGCCCTTCTTGCAACGGCGTCCCGTCCAACGCATGCTTCAACGCCGGCGTAAGCATTGGAATCCCTAGGTCCTCCTAGACTTCCGATTCGTCGTTCTTAGATTCCCTGTTTGCTTTGGTTTAATGCTCATCTCTTGAGTCTTTGCTGCTGAAAAAGCATGTTTCCAGAGTGTGTTGCTCTTCAAGGGAGTCTTACAAGGACTTCACTTGCGTCAAGAACTTACTTGTGATTGCGTTGAGAACGAGATTGAGGCAAACTATGGTCCTCAAAGAAGTCTGTCCAAATTGCATCGAAAATGGTCGTCGGTTCGGCTAACACCCGTTCACCTCGACGAATTCGAGTAAGTTCTTGGAGTCCGAGGCGCCTCTTTGACGCCATTCACCTTACTGCTAAAAGTCAAGGTCTCTCTGCTAGCCCGTTTTCAACCGACTTTCACTAACCCGAGTTTATGCTAAACCACTCGTTAGGAGACGTAGAGGGTGTGCTGCAGTCATACTAATGCTGACCATTTCCGAACCCATTTGCTGACCCTGGTTTTCGTTAACCCACTCTACAGGGCTCCCAGAAGGTGTGCTGCATTAACCCCAGCAGCTGCTCCTCGACTACCCCCACGTGCAGCAACAACGCTTACGTCACCTTCACCGGCACTGCGGCCAACCCCGTCCCCTACAACTGTTAGAGCAACCGGGGATTGTCCACCGGGCGCATGCGCGCGGGTGTATTCTAAACCGAGCGTGGCCGGGGGAATTACCGGTTTTAAGTTTTGGTCCTAGATGAGGGTTTCGGTGGACGTCCCGGTTTTTGAGTTTTGGTCCTAGATGAGGGTTTCCGGGCGCTTACCGGCTTTTTTAAGTTTTGGTCCTAGATGAGGGTTTCACAAAAGTGAAATGAGATGAGTAGACATGAGTGTGTCCAGTGAAACTGGCGCGCAGAAACGTTTTTGCAATAAGGAGTGGTTCTGCGGGTGAAGAGACAATCTTGAGTAGAGATGAGTGTGTCCAGTGACTGGCGCACAGGAACGTTTTGCAATAAGAAGAGAATCTGCGGTCGCGACCGTCTGCCACTTGTAAGATGGGGACTAAGCGAGCCGAAACAGTTTTGCTGCAAGATATGCTAGAACACCGGAGTAATCGTCAGGCGTCACAAACGAAGCCTAGTAGCGTTTTCTTAGAGGTAACAAGAACGTGGCAATCAGATGAGATGAGAGAACAATGAGACACGTGTCTCGCGTCAACTCAATGTGAGAGACGTCGTCAACTACCTAAATAAAGTGTCAGTAGTTTACTTTACGTTCTCTGCGCTCACTCACTGACAAACTGCAATGCACACGTGGCCGCAAGTGCCCAGCCATATTGATGACATGCCAGATGCATGAAAGACGCTCTTAAGTGACTCTCCGTTCTAAGAAGTTGTCATGTTCGCCAGAGTGACAAACTTCAATCGCATGTATTGCCCTTGAGCAGTATTGATATCCGTAAGAGCACCATACGACGTTGAAGCTAGCGGTGCCCACATGTCCGGAAGGGAAGTGAACGTGCCACCGCGATTGCCGCACAGTCAAGAAGACTGGTTCATAAAACACTCATAAATCCGCAGTTAGCCTGCTCAGCTCAAGTGAGAGATGACGAGATGAGAAAAACTGCATCTGATCCTCGAGTACTACTAAGCGGAGGTGCCTCAAAGGTACAATTTGCGACAACCTCTAGAGATCTCTGTTGCCTTTTTGGGCTTCGATCGCTCTCAGTCAGCCCCTAGCGACCCCCTTCTCGGAAAACAAAGAACTGACCCTTCAAAAAAAAGAGCGGGACGAAATTGGACGGTCCTCAGTGTCTGCATCTCAAAAACAGCACTTCAAAAACTTGAAACAGTTTTGATGCTGTAGCCCGCGGCTGTCATTGCTTTCTCTCAATCGCTCGATCTGCTGCCGGATTACTTCGATTCAAATTGTCAAGCTGCCCTCCTGAAATCGGGCAGGCAGGCAGGACGTTGGTGGTCTCCAAGCGGCGCCACAAAACCAGAAGTTTCTATGAAATATAAACTGTCGGTCGAGCTACTTGCCTGAACATCGAAACGCCTGTTGGCAGTGCCGACCATCTTGGCAGGCTGACGCGGCACAAGCTCATACGTATACCGACTGTCGAAACTCAGCCGATCCGCAGTAGGAGCATTCATAACAACCCAGAAACAAGCACGGGCAACGGGAAATGAAAATTTCCAAGATGTCCTACGAAGGAGCAGTGCCTTGCTATGAGGATGTATCCATGAAGCGCGCGGAACGCGTCAAATGATTTTGAATCGCCTCGCAGTTCTTCATTCACGCGTGCAAATGGACGGATTCTGCCATCGTGACCCCACAAGTACAGAGATTCGAATCTTCTGTGTCCTTGCAAGCAGGCGAAGCTTGAAGAAATACTCCCTTAGGAAGATCATTCAATTAGGAACATGCTTCCCGCCGTGGTCATAATCATTAAAGATTCCGGTCCAAACACTAGGTCAGCAGGCTTCAAAATAGTCTGCTCATTGCATGATGAATCGAAGTACTTTGGCTGACTCCACACACCACTCCTGTATGGGCAGGCTGCGTACGGTACGGGGTCCGCAGAAAAATAGTTCAAAAATGACAGAACTTAGAGAAAAATGCTCACGTATCTGACGAAGATCTAACCGTATGCGAGCCTGATCAGCGTCATATGGAATAGAGAAGTTCGATTGGAACACACACAAACCTAGGCTGATGTGCTCATGCATCATTCCACGGGCGTGTGTGGTTATGTGGATCCATCTAGAACGAAATCTGAACAAGTCTTTGTCCTGCTTCCGCGGACGAGGCGTCATCTATCTGACCACCCTTGCCGCTGAAACCGTGCTTTCCTTGAGGAACAAGATACACAGGAGTTTCGCAGTCTGGGATTTGGTAGTCTATTCCTCTGCAGTCCTTACAGCTTAGGGTGTAGATTCTATCTATAGGCTTGCAAGCCACGGGCAAGACGCCCCCTTCGACGGTTATTTAAGCGTAGACTTCCACGGAGATATCGTCCTCGACTAAGCGGGTGCCATCGGCCCCTGGTGCGATTTTCTCCCAGTCTTTGATCATCTCACTGTACGTTGCACCTAGAAGCTTCTGTCCGGACTTGGTGAACCTGAATTCCAGAGGGACATGAGGGAGAGTCTCTTGTGTTAACTTAAAAACCTCAGGGTCCCCTTCGTAGCACGAGTGGTCCATTGGAAAAACTTCAGCATCATGAAAGAGCCTCCCTCGAAGCCTGAAAAGGTACACGTATCGGGCCACGTGAATCTTGACATGTCTCGTGGGCTTCGGCACGCCGCCTCTTGCAAACAGGAGCAAGAGCCGCTTCTTGATTTGTTCAGAACTAGACTTTTCTTGTTCCTGCGTTTGTTCTCGAATCATTGTCCCCCCTGGTTTCGCCGCTTCTAATCTATGCCTGGCTCTCACTAACGCGAGTTTCTTGTACCCACCTTGCTTTGCACCCCGAATCGTGCCCATCTCTCTGCGACAAGGCGCAAAGAATGCTTCCCTCCAGACGGCAGGGTTGCTTTCTGAGGATCCACTTGCAAGCAAAGGTCGCCCGCAGCAAAGAGAGAGGGTCTTGCACCGCTAGCTTCAACAGGATGCCCAAGACTGTGTCGCTTGGGAGGCCCTCCATCATGCTGACAAGGATTTTAAAAGGAACGCGCCAGTTTCTGAGAAACAAGAAAATTTCTTTATGCGGAAAGAGGCCTGCTTGAAGGGGAAGAGAGCTGCGCCCGACGCGCTAGCGCTCTATGGAACAATGACCCGACGGTTCTGGCAGCATTATTGTCGCGGCCGCGGCGGCGGCTGTTGCCCAATGGCCAGTGCAGGCGCGCCGCGCTGCCGCGTCGAATTTCCGAAAGCCTTCAGTGACGCGGGCGCGGCCGCTTCCATAGCTGGCCCGCGGCCGCGCGGGACGGCCGGCCTTGCGTCGCCAGAGCCCAAAGACGTCGATTCTGCTGGAAATTACAGCAGAGTAGTCTCCCTCTCATTTCATTAGGAGAATGCACCTCAGCCGTTCATTGCGATAACCCGTGGCTAGATGATGAGATAACCTGTCAAACCTTAAAGCACCAGAATGCTCAGCCTTGCGCGTGCCTTTGCGCCACCAGCCGAGCGCGCGGTCGCGCGTGACTCTTAAACCTCATAACCCTCGCTGAGATTTGAATTTCAACCTCGTCGCGTCAGCAGCCATAGCTGACGCCGTGAGCGTGTCGCTTGAACAAAGCGACTCTGCTTGACGCTTGTTCAAGACCAGAAGCAAGAGCAAGTAGTCATCTTGCCTTGCTCATTTGCTCAGCAATTTCGCTAAGGCGCAAGAAGAAACTCAGAGCGCCTGCCAAGGCGGCGCCGCTGAAAAGTTTCACCCACCCTCCTTCCCACTCGCTTAGCTCGCCTTACCTGCGCATGTACATCTCGTCACTGCTGATGACCTCTCCCTTCCCTGCCATCTCGCCGCGCCGGCCCTCAACCAACGCGGCCATGTTGAGCAGGCTTGGACACGTTCCTCCTTTTTTAAACAACCCACTAAGATGCCTCACTTCACTAAGGACGGACAGCCGAGGCGCCTCCTTGCAATTCACTTCTGATCAAAAACGGCGGCCCCTCAACCACCGGACCTGGTTATGAACAAAACATCGAAAGTGGACACATCACTCATCACCGTCTCTGCCGAGACTAGCCCCATCATGCTAGTTTCGGTGACATGACGTCAGATCAGCTTCAGTAACGTAACCGAAGTTACATCACTGATCCACTCGCAGTTCCGTCTGCGTATGGAGCCCCTATGCCGCCACCCGAGATTGGCGGTGACGGGGCAGCAGATCTGTGCCGTCAACCCGCGCAAATCACCTTTCTTCTGACGGTGATGAGTTACTGACAATCATCGAATTCCTAAGACTTTCCATTCCTATGGAAAGCACTCTCGTCCCTTTCTTCGAAGTTCTTTTCTATATGGCTGAAAACCCCTGTATGTCTGGCTCCAGCTGGATAGCGCATCGTTCCCGCATCGTCGCTTCGGGACGGCATTGCTGTGAAAGTTGTTGGTTCGATCTGCTCATACCCTAGGCTATCGACGGGGGACGGTAATCAGTAAGGTCTAACCGCCTTCTAGGAAAGAGTTTCAGAGCTTGCCCTGGGTCCTCCAAAAGGGACCTGCCGGCGCGGACGCGCACGGTCGCGCGATACACTCGTTTCCACACGGTGCCAGACCGCGGCCGCGCGCCGCAGCCGTTTCATACCCCCGTGTTGACAACGGGGCCGGCCGGCCGGAGGCTCTGCGATTGGTGCATTTTGTCAAGCGGCGCAAGGTCTTTCCACGCTTCCTTCCAGACGACAAGAATCTCTTGAGTTACACAGAGAAAAAAGCTTGCAAACGCACGAGGCCCGCAGAAAGGCAAAGGGCCTGAGCCGCTATTCTTCGCCAGAACAACCAAGAGTACGTCGTTTGAAAGTGATTCCATGCCCGGCACTATCGCCGCTTGCTCGGTAATGAGGAGAGGCACACCTTGAAGTGACGGACGGGTCTCGTGCTTTCATCATGCTGTCGCAGGCTGTTCGTTCCGACGACGGTTTTGACGATGATGGGCGCTCGAGAAGCCGGGCTTGCTATTGCGGCTGAAGTTACGGCGGGTTCTGTTAGCGGGCTGTTTTTGAGATACGCATCAATTCCGTCGCGTTGAGAATTCGTCCGAAAACGTTAAGCAAGTCCCTGGGGGAAAGCCGGTTGACCTATCAGCCAACCCGTTCAAGGTTTGAACCAAGGACGCCGCGTAGATCAAATCAGACGCGACTGAGCCATGGATTGGATGAACGAGCCGAATACTCTTCAATATTTAAGCTGCTTGTTGCAAGCAACACTCGTTGCATGTCGAAGCGCTCGTTCATTCAGACTGCCAAAGCATGCGTAGTACTGAAACGAGCTACTCCACGTACATGCTCATCCAAGTATCCGTGTCCAGATTACTGGTCCGAAGAACAAAACATTCGGCTTAGAGATATTCGACAGGTGGTCATGGCAGAACTTTTTCTACCATATCATCAGTCGCCTCAAATAAGAGAGAACATCACATGTCTGTAACGATTACTATGAAGATTGATAGCGTCTGTATTATTATGAACACCGCGTCTAGCTTTCAAAGGAATGAGTCAGAGATGATATACGCGCGGCCAGTCTCTTCTGTCGGTGTCATCCGCGATAGGACCCTCCTCACTGCCCTCAACTTCTAGACTGTTTCTTCCACTCCAAATTGCTCACGCGGAGGGTCCTCCGTTTGAACCGCAACTTCCGCTCTCCTCTCGCGCTCCTTCTTACACCCCTCGCACTCGCACAGAGGCAACGTGCAGTCCAGTACCAAAGACCAGACGGCGACGGCCATTGCCTGGTTGAGTGGAGACCAGTACACCAAGACTTTGGCGGGCCAAATGCCCAGAAATTCCGGACACGTGGCGCGGATACGTGCCGGCAGCTCGTTGTCGGGGGCGCGGCCGCCGTACGGATCTTCCAGACGTCCGCAGCCGTCCGGAGCCAGAGCGTAGAATTGAAAGTTGCCGTTCTTGCAGAGCTGCAGCGTCAGGCTGGTTCCGTTGGTCTTGGTAGCCAGGTACTGGTTCAGACCTGGTAAAGACGTCATCGAGGAGAGAGTTTGTCGATTCGTCGAGGCTTGAGTACAGATACAATGACCAGAAAACAGCATGCCTACATGTCTGCTTGGTAAAGAGCTCTCACCCAGGAAATTTTCAAGCCCGACTCTTATTTTTGATGTACGAGCAGTTGACTGCGTGAGTTGAACAGTAACCTAGATTTTAAGGCGCTCGTTGTTGACCCGGTTGTGAGTCGCGCGTGCGCGTGCGCGCGCGCGCGCGTCGAATCGTATTAAACCTTGATGTTTGAGCAGATCACGAAGGGTTTGTGGGCAGCCAAAGTGCAGACGGTACGTTCGCATCTCCGGTGGGCTTGGAATGGATGCAACGACGTCACCACATACTATTAGAACTTTCAAGGACTGTGCAATTCTCAGCAGCCAACGACAAAGAGTTTGTGAGCTTGCTTGACCATTATCTTTGGCCGGGCAGTACTGAACTTGACCAAGTCGTTCTAGCCCATCAAAAATCTTGGCAAAACGCGCAAAGTCTTCACAGCCACCAAATTCAACGTCAAAGGAAAGTCTTGCTGCTAACCAGGTTTCATAACCAGACTCCAGTGTGGTTCTTTGACCAATAACCGCGTTATGCCATGCTAAAAACGTGGTTAACTGCTCCAGTCCGGTTAGCGGACATTCAACCAGCTTTGATCCAGCACGTAACCGACTACGTTTAACCGCCAAAAATCCATCTGCGTGCATGCGCAACAAATACCCTTACCTTGTTCCGGTTGAGGCAGAGGCACCGGGCACAGCCGCTCCACTCTGGTATCGGTCGTGAAGCACTTGACCCCTCCCGGAATCATGCGAGCAACTGAGACCATCAGGTAAACGAGCACCGGCAGCGTTACGATGTACGTCGCGATCAGGAGTCCCTGACAGTATGGGTCGCGCTTCCGGGCCCTCTTTCCTTTCCTTGGTCTTGTAGCAGATCACCGGGGGAACTTGTAGATCCGACCCAAACTGGCCGTCCGAAAGCTCCACTGACTGGGGAGTGATGTCAGCAGCTGCCTTCGAAGCCGCCACGTGTCCTTGGAAAGCGGCGGCCCTCGCGTCCTTGTTTGGCGTTTGTATTTCGCTGGTGTAGCTGAGATCGAAGGGGTTGAACTCATTGGCCGGCTCCCAGCTAATAGTGCGCTCTTGCTTAGCGGTATCGTTTGACTTTACCCAGCCAATCTCGGACTTCAGGGACTCGACTTGAACTGACTTAGTAACCTCTTTCTTTCCAGTGACGTTGTCGGCGTGATTTGGCGAAGGGCCGGGTGCTTCCACATCTGGGGCCTCCTGAGAGCTGGCGCTCTTCTCCCAAGGAAAGCAACAGCAGAAGATGCACCTCAGAAGGCAGATCAGCAGGCAGCCGACTACCGCCAGGGTCGCCAGACCGCCGGACAAAGCGATAAGGAAAGCCACCCAAGCCATCCAAAACAGAATGAGGCCGAAGAGAACCACGCTGAGAAGGATGGCTGTGCCCAGGAGAATGCGGAGTACTATGGGAGTGTGCTTTGGATGGAGGACGTTTACAAGCGGAGGCGGAATGTGACAAGTCTTCCTTGGTGCTTCGATCTGATAGAAGTCGTACACCGGTTTCGTCAGCGATTGGCACTTAATTACTTGTAGCGGTCGGGGCGTGTTCCCGAGCACTGGATTTGTCCAATTGGAATGGTTGCTCAGCAAGAAGCCGTTCACCAGGGTCGGCTCGGGGAGCGACTGGTTGGTGGGGAGAGTTTGAGCGCTGGATCCATTGGGAGCACTGAGAACTGCAGAGAAGATGCGATGAGTATTGGACATGTGTACTCCATGAATTCGAGCAGCGAGCTGAACAAGTATCAGTAAGTAAAGAGCCCACTTAATCAACATTTTGTGGCTTATTTCTACATCTGGCCGACTCAAAAGGTCGGCAATGTCACCCACCCGTTTACTTTCCCGGCAAGGATTTCACTCAGCCCCAGTAGTAATATTCTGAACAAACATCCTCAACATTCAGACTCTGTACTACATCCCTCTGGAATCTTAACGAACTCTTTGGAACGTTGCTCGGTAACAAAGCCCTCGAACAGCACATGGGCGGATTCTGACGTCTTCACAAACTTTACATGCAACACAAAGCCGTACAAAAGACGAAGTCTTACACAATCCGAATTGTCGACAACCACAGGATGGCTACATCACGTAGAGGGATGCTAAGTAAATTCAAATCTAAAATGCAGTGAGCTAGAAGCAGGGCAGCAATCCAACCTCCTCCTCCTCATTACATGCATGCTTTTCAAAGGGTGCACTTCGCCTTACGTACCTGTCCAGCAGCAGGTCACCAGGACTAGACTCCAGTAGCGCGGCAGCGGGGTCCTTTCTTTTTTCCTCTGCATGTCTGACGTCATCCTGACTCACGCTTGACCCAAACCTGTTTCCCTGATTGTTAGGAGCAAAAGCCGCTGGGTCTGAATGCCGAGCTCAGAAAAAAGAACTGCTTTTGTTCAAAAGCCATGACAGGCCGTCTTCCGCGCACGGCCGCGGACTCGGGCCGGTCGCCGCCTCGGACCAGCCGCGGCCCAGGCCCAATACCAGCGCGGTTTTGTCAGGTTCCTGGTCTTGACCTCGGCCGCGGCCGCGGCCGTGCGACGCCGCGCCGTTTGAGGCGCGGCCGCGCCTCGCGCTAGGCTGGTGTTGCGGGGCCTCTGCTCTAAGGACCGCCGGGCAGGTCAGGAGCGTTTCCAGACAAGCAGCAAGGCCTCTCGGTTGATTTGCGGGCCTTCTTTTCCACTCTGGGGAGAATCTGTCATCACAGAATCTCAGAAAACTAGTGCCTACATGGGAGATAACTTTGGAAGTGTTCCCCGTAAAGTGGGTGAGACGTCTAATCACCCATATTCCGGGGAATTAGTGAAAGAGCGGACTGTGTTATCAGTGGACGACGTTTTGTATGAACCCTTCCATCAGCGGATCATTAGTACACTTCGTGACAAAGAGAAAGGGACTTGATTTCTCTGGGGATCCATAGGTCCATTACAGCAAGACGAATCTCTTAAGGAACTTATTGTGCAGGAATAATAAGTGCAAAGCTTTCCGGAATGTGAGGCTCCGCTGGTTGATCAGAAACCAGAGGCGAAGATGTAGGCATATTCAACCTCCTGGTTGACAACTGTAGAAACGCAAGACCACTAGAGTCACCACTCGAGCGCCCCGGAACGTGTGGATAAGCCACGGGAAGTAGACAGACAGGTCTACCTTAGACGTGCAGACAAAGCAGCGCCTTTCACCGACGGAAAGGATTCAAAGGGCCCATACTAGAGAAAGTTGTAAAACGTAGGGACGACCTCGTCAGGGAAGCGAGAGCGATGCAAACCCGATCGAGTGGCGGATGTTTTTATTGAGAACATTCAACGACAATGTATATTTCAGGACAAAGTTTCAATGTATAGGTCGGTGATCAGAATATAGGTGACAGTTGTATTGTTCTCGATACATGTGCAGCCAGGCATCTTGTAAGTATTGGATGTCGATTTGTGCTCTTGAGTTGAAATTGCTTGACCCGCTTGCCTCATGTTCCGTCGACCATTTTCTGAATTCCTTTATTGGCTTTCACCTTCTCTTCACATTGCGGAACTGTTGAACGATGGTTGATTCTAGATGTACTTCAGGCAATTGAAGTTGCCGGGCATGCGTAAGAGATTGCATGCATAAGAGATTGCTTTACTTCGCATTTGCATTTCAAAGACGAAGTGCAGTCAAAAGGGGATCCAACAATTCAAGGTTCTATGTCTGACTCAAGCCCATACTGCCTTCATAAGAGGGAAACTCCGAGGGAAACTCGGAGTCCGTCCTTGAACCCGAACGGTTAACCGTTCACATTTAACCGTAAACGTTTGACACAGCGTCTTCCAGCCATCTTTCTTTACTGTTGTAATGAACATAGCACATCGATCATACACCAAAGAAGCATGTGCGTCTGTACGGTCGCTGGCGGCGTGTGTGCGCGCGTGTGCGCGTGCGCCTGGCCATGCATCTTTCGCGGCTCCCAATCCCCCGCGAGGTTCTTCGAGGACCGTCTTTGTCTAATGCACGCGAGCGACCGCCCCCACTTGGTAGATCTTCCATGGCAGCTGGCAGAAGATTCGCCAAAAATGCCGCGCTTTCGGGTGCCGTTTTCGCTTTGTTATACTGGGCGAGCTGCGCCGGGGTTCAGGGTTCAGGGTTTCTGGCGGCCACCGATCTCGCCATCAATGAGGGGTCCGCCGACCGCGCCGCAGTCCGCGCGCTGTTTCCCCTGGGCGCGGAAACAGCCCGCTGGTGACAGCTTCGCAATCGTCAGTCGTCATCTGCCGCGAGCGCAACATCAGCTCCGGGCTGCGGCGTGTGGCTCGGATGCCTGTGCGCGCGTGGGCAATCCAGAAGAGGTAGCTGCTGGCGCTGACGCACACGGATTGGTCTCTCTGCCGGAGAGCTGCAACACGGTCTGCCGCAGATTCTGACGGCCTGTTTGCGAGTATAACCCTGACGGGTAGGGGGTTGGCGTAGCGGCTTCGCTCCAGTACGAGTGTACTATCGCGCAAGGAACCTTAAGCACTTAATGAGTCTGTACTTCAGGTGAAATGGATTGAATCGCTGCAGCGAATCAGAAGAAGGCGTTAGGAGCAACACTAAACGGAGCGTTTGAAGGAACAGCCTGACTCTCAGCACCTGTCTCGGTACGAAGGATCCAGATCTTCGTTTCTCACCCCTTTCAAATTTGTAAGTCGTATGCTAGGAGGATTTGAACAATATTTCTGATAGCAATCTCCGCGTTTGCAGGATTGCACTTGACAGTACATTTCACGTTGAGAGACACGTCAGACTCCCGATATAATCAGGATGAAGTGGCAGCTGTGGATGCTACAGTGGCTGCGAACTCAGAACCAGTGCTTAAGTATGAGATGATGCACGATTTAGGCCATTATTTTGGTTGATGGGCTGTGACGTCTTACACTTGTCGGCTGTTTTTGCCTAGGACTGTCGAAAAGCGGAATAACACTTGTCGGTGCATCTGGATGCACTTTGGACCCAAAAGGAGCAGTGGGCTCAAAAAGCTGACATGAGTATCAACGGTCAGCTCCTTCAGCGACGAAAGCCTTCTACAAATCACACTAAGAATTGCGAATTGAAGGTATCTACCAGCTTAGACCCCATCGTCCGGATGTAGCAGCATCGTAAGAAAACGAATTGATATGAACATTCGAAAACGGCTGTTGCAGGATTCATGAGGCACGTCACCATGCACGTCACCACCGATGATATCGCGAATCGCAACTCTGAGCATGGGCGATCCGCAAGTCTTTGGACAATCATGAAGGATGCTGTGGAAGGGTTCATTCACACAAACGCGTCTCCTTCTTGGCCCAGTATTGAGATTCATAAAATGGTCAAGCACACAAGTTTTCAAAAAACCGTGACTTGCCTCTAGAAGGACGCATGACGAGCCGAAGCCAAAAAATATTTCTGGAAAAGGGCAATTCTGTTCCTCTGAGCATCTACCCGTTGGCAACGCCCCGACTTTTAGCCTGATCCGTCCAATGAGTCATTGCTGCTACGACAACCAATACCCGCTTTGAAATCAGATGGTAGTCTGCTGGCAAGGTCCTGCTTTTGGACATCAAAGCTCTTTTAACTTAGGTTCCGGGGGAAAGCAGGTATACTTTCCGCCTGCAAACGGGAAAGGTGAAAATGTTCCGTTTGGTCGTGATAGCAAGGCGGAAGTCCCACGGCTTGCACTCTCTTCTCGCTGATTTTAGATCAGGGTTAAAACAGGCGTAGACCTCAAGATTAGAGACTCTATATATCTGAGACCACGCCTCTATTTATTTTACATCCCCCTTTTTTGGCTTTCTTCGTGACCTTGATCGTTCCGTCTCTAGTCCAATCCTTCAGCATCCTTTCGTAGGTTATACCAAGACGCTGGTTTCCAGCTATCGTCAAATAGGCTGTCACAGGCATGCTATCAGCGTCCGCTTCTCTGTGGTTAGGAAACAGTTTAAGGATCCAGCTAGGAGTTTCAATGTAGTACGGATTCTGCGGTGTCGCAAAGAATGTCCCCGAAAGAGTTTCCCCGCGCAACTTGTAAAGAAACAAGTACCGGGCCAAGATCTTTGAATATGGAGGTAACGATGC
The DNA here is from genome assembly GCA_000708835.1 of Klebsormidium nitens. Lineage (NCBI taxonomy): Eukaryota > Viridiplantae > Streptophyta > Klebsormidiophyceae > Klebsormidiales > Klebsormidiaceae > Klebsormidium > Klebsormidium nitens. Next base: position 49,373 of record DF237146.1, on the reverse strand, counting down.
GCCTGAATACCCTTTCTCTAGCTCAGTCGTTGGAAGTTTCTCTGGGTGTTTGTTCAGGTTTGCAATGTGCAGCTTCGACGCCCGCCGATACCGACCTTTCACCAGCGCAAGCCGCTTATATTCCCCCATTGACGTGACCATCTCACCGAAATCAGGCGTTAAGCTTTCTTCCAACCCCAACGCATTTTCGTCCGCGCGCGGGATAAGGGGCTAGAAACGCTTCCCTCCAAAGAGCAGGAGACCATCTCAGGAACGACTTGCAAGCGCACGTCATGGCTTGCAGCAGGGAAAGAGGATCCTGTCCCGCTAGCTTGCGCAGAATGATCACGATTACGTCCACTGCAAGACCGTCCATCTCTGCGCGCACAGGTGTTTGCTGAAGAGCTCAGACTTCTGCTGGTGCCCCAAGTTTAAACTAGTTTTTGCGGCGTTCTCTAGGGCAGCCGCAACAGGATTCTGTCACCGGCGCGCCCGCGCCCGCGCGAGGGATTGAATGCATTACGTCATTCACCTCGCTTGCACTTGACGCGGAAAAGAAAGCGTACCTTATGGCGCAGACGCGCGCGGCGCGGCGCGCGGCTCGGTCCTCTCGCCGGGACGCGGCCGCGCGACTCTAGTCTCCGCGCCAGAGCGCGGCCGCCCGTGGTTCTGGTCATCTCGCCGGAGCGCGACCGCGCGCGACTCCCGTCTCCGCGCCGCAGCGCGGCCGCGGGGCGGCGACGGGGTCGGCGCGGCCGGCGATCGGAACCCCCCGGGGCGCCCGCGAGTTCAAGCGGCGCGTGTCTATTCCAGCCGTATGTGAAGTTGTTCAAACACTCTTTCCGAGAACTTCTAAAGCCCGCCGCTATGAATGACCTTCCGAGCGATGTCGTTTGGGCGATCCTCCGCAAGCTGGCTGTGCAGGACCCGCTCTCCTTGCTGCGCGCCACGTGGGCCTTGGCGCCCTTCTATCGCGCTGCATTAGCCGACCCACAGGTCTGGAAGGAAGCTTTCTATGGCTCGCATTTAGGAGATAGCATGCAGTCCCGATCTCTGTCCTACTTCCCAAAGGAAATTTCCAAGTTGGATGCGGAGGTGGATGCGCGAGGGGGGTTCAGGCGTCTGCTGATGGCGAGGTTACTCGGGACGCAGAAGGCGTCTGAACAAAACCAGAAGTGCGGCGAGTCTGGCCGCTTCCAACCGGATCTCTTTGAGGGCGAGGTGCTGATCGTCGCCCGCATTTGCAGCAACCTCTTCTTGTGGGGCCTCTACCCTCGGGACCGTTTCCGGGGACCGTTTCCAGAGATTCTGAGTTCCAATTACTACCCATTTCACCGATCTCCACTCATGTTCCTTAAGTCACTGCGTCCTTTTGCTGGTTTGAAGGACCCTTATGTTGAAGAAGCTCTAAGAAGACGTGCTATCTCGGGCAGAAGTTTTGAACCCTTGTCCGTCGAAGTGTACGGATTCAGCGGCTCCTCAAGAGAAGCGAAACTAAGAGCCGAGTGCACCACCGATGGACAGAGTCTGGTATGGGATTCGTCGGAGTGGTATTCTCCTTTGCCGGAACTGACAAGTCAGATGTCGCTTGGTCTCTTTGGGGCGCCAGAAAAGCAGATGTAAACCAGCCTGGTGGAAGATGTCCAGTAGAGAACTTACTGAGAACTCGAAACGGATGCAATTAGCATTCTCCGTAGTGACGGTCCGGTGGTTGAACTGACGTTAGGGGCAAAACAATTGGATCGATCAACGCCTTAGCTAGGTTGTACAGTAGATCAAGAAAGATTGCTCTAGAAATGTATGGAGGAGCCTAGAATCTAAGGTGACAAGGTAGTACGCCTGTAGCTCTGACAAGGCTATTAGCAACTTCCTATGGAAACATGTCGCCAGAACGACGTAAATGAAGATTCACATTTAGTCGACGGAACGAGAGCGGCGAGTGCCTGACCATGTGGCGTATATCTTTTGGGGACCAAAAGTGTGATGCAAATATTAAACTGGAAGCCTCATGGGTCAGTAACCAGAACTTGAACGGACCGAAATGATTGCCTTTTTTGTTAAGTTTTCCGCAACTCTGCAGTTTATGGGCTCAGCTCGGATGCGGGATCGACAAGACCTCCGCTTCCTCGGTGCGTCTGATCCTTGATGAATCTTTTGATCAGTATGTTTCCATCTTACATACAATATGCGGAACACTGTTACAAAATGGATGATCATTTTTGAACGTACACCAGGCGAACCCGTGAATCCTGCCGAACAAAAGAAACCGCCTTACTTCACCTCCAACAATCAATACAAAAGATCTGAGACAACGAATCATGCATCTATTCCTGGATCAAGCCCATATCGTCGTCATGATAGGTGACTTATAAGTCTCTAAGTTTTGTACGCTTTTGTACGATTGTCTCCCAACCAAACTCGCCTCGGAACGGACCATGACAGCTACCAGCTAGGACATGAAAGAGGCGTGTGCGCCTGTGCGGACGCTCGCGATGTCTGTGCGCGCGCGGGGCACGCATGCGCCTGGCCATCTTCCGCGGCTACTAAGCACTTCGTCTTTTCCGAAGCCGAATCCGTCTGCACGCAAATGAGTGCCGCCTCACTGCCGCCCGCCACTTCAACCCGCAGCTCTAGCCACGTGCGGACGGCCAGCCGCGCCCACTGCTCGAGATGCACGCCGCGAGCGCGAGCGGCCGATCATTGCGCACGTCTGTCCAAGGTGGTTGCCTTCTGCTTTTTCCGGCTTTCCTGATTGAATCAGCGGGCTTTTCGGAACGATGCATGTGTCATGTCAGCCGAGTATTGAAGCTCTCGACGCTCGGATTCGAGAGCCTATTTTAAAGTTCGTGTGTGTCACATTCTCCTTTTTGGCGTTGGCAAACGCTTGAGAACCCGCTGCCGGAATAGATGTCTACTAAAAAACGGCCGCTCTCGGCTGGGATTTATAAGGCGCCCGACCTGCCGTCACTCCGTGGTCCAACGCTCCAACGCGCGAGGTCGCCCAAGAGGGCGCGTCTCAGGGCTGAGCAAACAGCTGTAGTTCGGCGAGCATGGCGGAAGCTAATTGCGTGAATGACACAAGTAGCCTGCAGCAAAGAAGGGGGATCCTGCTCCTCAAGCTTGCCTAATATAACCAAGATCATGTCCGTTGCAAGAGCGGCCATCGTTGGGCGCTGCCTTCTTCTTGGGCGGGCCGCGCCTTTTTGCAACAGGGCGGCCGCCGCCCGTCAGGGTGGGGTCGATCAACAACGCACGCGCGCACGCTCGCGGGCGGTACTCTGCCGCGCAGACGCGCGCGGCTCAGGCTGGTCTCCGCGACGAAGCGCGGCCGCGAGTCGGCAACTCGGCCGTCGCGGCCGGCCGGAATCTTCAGCGGGCCCGCGATGCGCGATGGTAGCGGCGCGCGTCGGTTCTCCAGCCGTGCTCTGAAACGAAACTCTTTCCTCAAACCTTCTAGGGCCCGCTGCTATGGATGACGTTCCGAGTGACGTCGTTCGGGTGATCCTCCGCAAGCTGGCTTGGCAAGACCCGCTCTCCTTGATGCGCGCCACGTGTTCCTTGGCACGCTTCCATCGCGCAGCTTCAGCCGGCCCACAGGTCTGGAAGGAGGTGTTTTAAGGGTCAGAAATAGGAGGAGGCATGCAGCTACTGTTCCAAGCGTACCTCTCAGAGGAGCTTTCCAAGTTGGATGCGGAGGTGGACGCGCGAGGCGGTTTCAAGCGTTTACTGACGGCACGATTCTGTGCGGAGCAGAAGCGCAGAGCGTCTGAGCAAAATCAGACAAGGTGGAGCGAGTGCGCCCCCTTCACGGCTTCTTTCAACCGGAGCTGTGTAGTGGCGGATTGCTGGTAATCGCTCGCATATGCGGCAGCCTGCGGTTGTGCTGCCTCTACTACCCTCAGGACCGTTTCCGGACAGAAATATTCTTCGCCGGAAAATAGCACGCCACTTACCTTTGTGCAGGCATTCCCCTTGAGCCACAGTGTTGCTTCGACTGGAAGGAAGCTTTCATCTCGAAAGTTCGCAAAGGCTGTTGTAATTTGGAAGAAAGCTTTGAAGCGCTTTCCGTGGATGCATACGGTTGGACTGAATCCTTAGGAAAAGCGAAAGAAGAGCGGAGAGTATCAGCCCCAGACGAAAGTTTGGTATCGAACCTTCCATCAGCAAGGGGGGTCCGCTCGTGCCTTAAAACGTGGAACTGCTATGCGTTGGGCGCCTTTGATCAAAACGTTGATAATCAGTGCAGTGAAGGATGTTTGTTAGGAGGCTACACAAATATTGAATTTGATTCCGAGAATCTGCCGGCTTGCACAGTCCGTTGGTTTACCAATTAAGGACCAGAGGTGGAAATGACTCGATGAAGTTTCAGCTAAAATGTGTGCAAGAGATTGACCTGATTCCTGGCCCCCAGCATCCGAGTCTTGAAATTAGAAGCGCGGCGTGAAGTCAAAAGTGGCTGATCCGCAGAATCCCAACACAATGAATGTGCCAAGTGCCCTTCGCACTTGCCCTCCTAGCTCGCTGCCAGCCAGTGGGTATTCTTATTCTTGCACGCCCGATCTTAACAGCCCAGCCCTACGCCACACAAAACTTTCTGCTTGGCTTGGATATCAAAACGGTTACCCGATACGATCATGGTGTTTTAGGATCAGCGTACAAGCATTGATAAGGATAATAAGGATGAAACACGCTCAGTTTCTCATAGCCTTCATTAGACGGCAGCACCAGCTAAGATGTTTTAGAAACGATGCCGTTCAGTGGCCTATCTTGCAGTTCAGTGGCCTATCTTGCCGTTCAGTGGCCTATCTTGCAGACGAGCATTTGTTTTGGACTGGCCGGCGTGTGGCAATCGGAACCAGAAGCAACGAGGCTTCTTTCAAAACACAGAATCTCATATGTGAAAAGCTGGCAACGTCGAAAAATTTCTGGGTCCCTGCAAGGATTACTAGGCATGCGGGATACTTCCGCCGTGTTTTTGACTTGTTGAAATCTGGCAACGGAACGGGGTAAGTTGTAGATAAAGCACCGCAGAGGAAATGAAGCTCAATACCGTCGCTATATCCTCGTCTCGCGGCTAACTATTATATATTTCGACCTGATGGTATATGGAAAGGATCTGATTTCAACCGTTCAGCTCCTCAGGGGAGCCGAGGAACATGAGACTCCTCAAGAGAGTCAGCAAAGCAGCTTTGGCAGCTGGCCGATGCAAATTACTTGATCGCCTCACATCAATTTCAGAGTGAAAATATCCTCGACACTATGAGAATTTATTCAGTCCTGCATCGCTACGCCCATGCAAGGTACAGCTTATGGGGCAAGTCCGCGTATATAGGAAGTGAGATCAATGCGCGCATATGAACGGTTTCTGCTTTCACCAAGAGCCTCGTTTATTGGGTTCGCCAGCTGTCACAAGTAGGTAGACAGAATAAGAAGCCCGTCTGCAATCTGTTCGAAGCAGAGTGGATAGAGGAGAGATCCGGAAAAGACTATTTCAACCTCGTCCCACTTTCTCTTGACGAAAAGCTTGCAGACTTGTAAGCAACCTTTTAGCCTTTGATCCTTCCTCCGATTGACTCTTTAAAGCGGTTCCCTTCAGCCAATATTTTACAATGAAATCCACTTTTTCATGTACAAGCCTGGCAAGATGATGTATACATCTGCCGGAGCATTCAGCCTAACAGGTCCGCAACCGAGGCTCTCGCCCACAGAGGTTTTCTTTGATGACTGAGAACACTCTCAAAAATCTTTGTCACCATGGCATACAAACTTCCAGTAAGACTTGAATCCAGTCGACGGCGACAATAGTAGAATACGCTTCAGAATGGGGACGGCGCAGCAGTGCGCAATCCCGGCCTTGCCTTTCCTACTCAGCGAAAGCTTTGTCGGATTCGTTCTCTCACTCTGTGTTGCTTAGAATACGATACTGGCCATGGCCTTTGGAATCCTCGTGTTCCTTCCCGTCCGGATCCTCTTCGACTTTTCCAACCTTGCTCCAGTGTTGTCTCTCTTGTCGAAACGGCGATCCAGGTAGTAAGCTGGCTCCGAACGGCTTGCTTGTTTTAACAACCTAGTACATGAAAGGCGATTGCTGATGATGCTGGTGGCTGTTCAGAAGCTGTTCCGTTTCTTGTACCTTTTCTCAGGCCCCTAGATTAACCCAACTCGTATCTCGGTGTTTTTGTGATTCTAGGCAGTTCTAGGCCCCCCAAAGGAAGAACCCCCCCTTTACCTTGAGGGGCATCAGGTATCTGCTTGTGGAGCTGCTGTATTCCAACTGTTTGTTTGCAAGTCTGCCAACAGGAATCTTGAGGTGTTCAAGAGTGTTTCCCTGGTCTCCACCGGGAGTAGAGACTTTCTTTTTGGGAGTTCTCGCCCAGCGAGCGATCACCAACTTCTTGTACCCTAAGCCTCCTAGCGCCAGGATCTCAGAGTCCAGCTTCGCGCTCATCTCTTTCCACCAAAGTGACGGGTTCATGACGTCCCTGAATTCAAACTCATTATCCTCGGGTGGGGACCACCCTTTCTTCCAGACCTCGGAGCTTTGCTGATCAGCTGATGAATACCACGCCTCCTTCCAGATCCCAGGACTCTGCTTGGCCTCTCTGTAAGAAGATGCATCTGCAGAAGTCAGTGATAACAAGGAGGGGGGGTCCTGGACTGCCAGCTTGCGGAGAATGATCCGCGCCACGTTGCCCGGAAGATCCTTCATGGCTCTAGGCGGTCCAGCGCACGCCTTTCTTTCACTTGAAGTTGAAGTTTCCTCTGCTTACAGGTAGCCCTTTGATATGCGCATGTCATGGCCGCAGCGCGCGCAATCTCGGCCGCGTGATCGGTCGTGAATCGAGGGTTTCAAGATTTAGAGGCCGGTCGACCGCGCGCGCGTGCGCACGAGATGTTTTCAAAGAGGTTTTCATCAAGTTCCTCGCGTCAACGCGGCCGCGGAGGGGTGGTCGGCGCGATTGACGCTGGCTGGCGGCCGATCGTTGCGTCGACGCGAAACGGATTATAGACTAGAAGCAACTACAAGGCAGGAATCATTTGGACTCAGACCAGAACACGACGTTAGACTCAAAGGCCGACATGGAGGCTCTTCCAGGTGACGTTGTTGTGGTGCTTCTTCACAAGCTCGCTGGTCAGGACCCGCTTTCCCTGGTGCGCGCCACGTGTGCATCGGCGTCCTTTTACCGCGCCGGAGAAGAAACCCCTAGCATCTGGAAAGTAGCATTTTATGGGACGGATTTCAAACATGAACCGGAGGCTTGCTCCAAGTTGGATGCAGAAGTAGAAATTTTGGGAGGTTACAAGACCTTGTTGCTAACAAGGCTGCGTGTTTGTGTAGGTTTAGGGCGTGACCAGAACAAACCCAAAAGAACCGTGAAGGGACGAAGCAACCCTTTGGATGCTCCAGGTTGCAGCTTTGAGTCGAACATGTTCCCCGGAAGGTTTGTAGTCCTGGTGCGGCTGAAAGGGAGGCTGCTCTTGTGGGGTCTCTCTGACAAGCAACAAAGACTGGCGTCTGCTAAAGACCGGTGGCGGAGTTATAGGGGTTGGTTACGCCTTCAACTCGAAAAGCTTTATCCTGCTAATATCTCTCTGGAAAAGACATTGAGGGAAGCTCGGGAAGGAGTTTATCCTTTGAACAAAAGTTGCTATGTAACAGAAGGGTTCAAGGCGGACCTTTCCGTTGAACTGTACGCTTACACGCCGAAGAAAAACGACCTTGAGAAAGTGGTGATTGGAGGGGCGCCTACTTCCGAAGGCAACCATGCTTTTCAGGGATTCTTCCGTCCATTGGACGTCATGCGTGGTAAGAAAGACGACGCAATATATGGGCATGTCAACGCGGAGCCTCCAAAGCCTCAGGTCACAGAAGATCAGGACGGGGTTTACTCCATTTTGGGGTTCAACTATCGTTCTGTCCCAGGTTGGTCCTTTTCGTGGAGCCTGAGAGAGGAGAGGGACGAAGATTTGCGGAAACTGAGCCCACGAGGACGAGCGCGCCTTGCAAAGTTCGAGATCAAGCAGCAAATGCTAGAGTAGTTCGCGGTACCAGCTATTGATCAAGTCTGGTTGGTCAAGTCAACGTCTTCCCTCAGTAAACGTTACGAAGAGACGAACCGGCAAGGCATCCTTCTGATGATTCTTGCGGCCCCGAACTATATATGTAGTTGATGTTACGAGTACACAACGACCCGCTTCTCTGTCCACAAGGCCTTCAAAGTTTGGGTAGCTCCTTACGCGCCTGAAAGTTTGCTTTTTAAGCATGCCAGATCTGGTTCAGATGCTTTATAATCATTGGGATTCCAGTATACTGCTCTCCAGACTTTTGCTGGCCCCACATATGTAGATACAAATTGGCAATGGTCCCTCTAGCGGATGTATCGAAGGTCGCCAAGCACTTTTAATGAATGTCCCGTACATAACCTGCGCCCCTGCCGAATCCTTCGCTTCATCATGCGCCTGCTAAATATGTATCGAAAGTTTTGCTAGAAGACAAATCAGGGTAGCATAAGACAATTATGCAATTCAGGCAGCATAGCACAGTCTGGAACGTGCCCACCAAATGAAGTCGCCTTTTATGTACCCAAGTCCATCCTTTTCCACAGCTTCCAATAACTGAAGAGTATATGCACTGCAAAAGGACTACCGACGCTCAGTACGTTTCGTTGATGTGGTGGCGCGCAGATGTAGATACTTCAAACTTCAGCACCTCAGAACGGCGCGAATCACGGAGCTCTCGTACCAAGTCTAAGCATGTGAAAGGCACTGATCATTGCCTCACGGATGTCAGATACCCATTCGCTCCTCGTGATATTCAGACAGGCTACAGCCTCACAAGAGTGAGCGAGACCATTCCCGTGTGTCACATATACATGCTACAGAAAAGCGACTCATGCAGCAGATATTAATCAGAGATAGGCGCGCACATCACAACCGGTGTTGTCCTGGTCAATCCCTCGTCCATTCGCTCGCCAGTAGGTAGCCTGAGGATCTCGTATAAAATCTTCTCATGATGAACGATAAGACCGCAGTGAGCCATCGTTACCGTGCCAGTCATTCAGCTTCACAAAGCGGTTGCCTTCGCACGAAAGCAACTTAGACATCTATTGTTCATATCCTTCCTCCTCTCAATTTTCTTCAGCGATTTGTTTCTGCCAGTAGCTCGTGTTCTGAAAACTATTTCGTCTTCGTCTTCTAGAAGCTACCTGACCCAATACAAACGTCCTTAGTACGATTCAATCAAACAGGTCCGCAATCCAGGTTCCCGCCTGACAAAGCTTCTCATTGACTTCTGAAACGAAGCTCACAGCTGCCTGCGCCATGTGCAGTAACAGCGAAGACTGCGAATCCTGGATGTCCCCCTCTTGATCATCTTTGACGAAGACATAGAATCTTCCGCCGAATCCACAATCAAGGTAGTGATACCCTTGAGAAGGATCCGAAGGGTGCCGGAGGAAAAGGAAGCACTCCCAGGTCTTGCCCTTTCTTGTTGGCGGCAGTTTCTTTGGATCGGTGCGCTCATCCAGGCATGCATAAATTTCCATGCTGGCCACCAGCTCTTGGAATTCCAAGTTTGTTCCTCCGAATCTACTCACAAGTCCATAAGATTCTCTCCAGTGCTCTTGGATCTTGTCAACAGGGACATCCACGTAAACTGGCTCGAATCTGCTTGCTCGGATCGTCAACCTTGCGATAGAAGGATCTGGGAGGCTTGGTAATCGTCGGTCATAGAAGCTGAGAGACAGGGTATCTCTTTCTTCAGCACCTGGCTTACAATGACAGGTCCCGCGGGGAGGGCCCAAAGCTTCTGCTTTGTAGAGCCCCCAGAGAAGAAGGCTTCCCTCCACCCTGATAAGAACCAAGTATCGAGTTCTAGAGCTGGTGTACTCCTTCTCTCCGGTTGACTTGCTCCAACGGGGAGGGTTGGCGATGTCACAGTAAGCGTCATCAAACTCTTCATCGGAGGAAATCTTGTGTCCTTGGGCAACCCTCGCCCAGCGGGCTATCACCAGCTTCTTATATCCCCCCAACGCAAGAATCTCTGAGTCCAGCTTTGCGCTCAGCTCTTTTCCAAGCGCCAGTTTGCTGTGCTCAGAGTGAGGCTGATGCAATGGTGCCAACCACGCTTCTTTCCAGATCTCAGGACTTTGCTCGGCCTCCCTGTAGAAAGATGCGCTTGCGCAGGTCAGTGTTAGCAAGGAGGGGGGGTCCTGCGCTGCTAGCTTGTGGAGAATTGTCTGAGCGACGTCGCTTGGAAGAGCCTCCATGGCGTCAGGCGCTCCAACGCACGCCTTGCTTCACTTGAAAGATTTAGATAGCAGACGAATTGGAGCATGGCGCGCGCTAGCTACCGCGGCCGCGTGGTCGACCAGGACGACAGGGTTTGGGTTTCAAAACTTAAGAGCCCAGCATTTCGGTTAACGCGGCCGCGAAGGCGGTCTCGGCGCTGGCCGCACTGGCGCGGCGACGCGGACAACCGTGACGGCAGAAGTCTGTCGAGAACGATGAAATCTGACATGGAGGCCCTTCCGGGCATG
>DF237146.1:0-38651 GCA_000708835.1 Klebsormidium nitens | reverse complement strand
TCCGGGCGACGTGGTTCTGGTGCTACTCCATAAGCTCGCTGTTCAGGACCCGCTCTCCCTGGTGCGTGCCACGTGTGCCTTGGCGGCTTTTTACCGCGCTGAAAAAGTAACCCCTAGTATCTGGAAGGAAGCATTCTACGGAATGGCTGGAAAACAGGGACTAGAAGACACTTCTAGGTTACAAGCAGAAGTGGAAATTCTGGGAGGGTACAAGGTCTTGGTAACTGCCAGGCTGCGTGTTTGTTCAAACGGTGAACCTGCCAAAACCAAAGAAGACGTGATGGAGAAACGCCATCTATCAGGTGTTGCCGGCCGCAGCTTGACGTCAAACATGTTTCCTGGAAGGGTTCTGATCCTGATTCGGTTGAAAGAGAGACTGCTCTTGTGGGGTCTCTCTGACAAGCGACAAAGGTTGGCATGCGCCAAGCATTGGAGGAATTTTGATGGATGGATACGCCTCACTCTTGAACAGCTGTTTCCAGCTGACCTGCTGACCGCTCCTTGGAGAAGATCTTAAGAAGAGCTCGGGACAGAGCTGATGAGAATCGCACCAGCTGTCTCACAAGGCGGGCGCCTAAGGCGGCACTGTCTATTGAATTGTACGCTTACACTCCAAAGAAACGAAGGTCTAAGAGGAGAGGCGCAGCTACTCTAGTCGGGAACAGCGCTTTTCACGGGTTCTTTCATGCCCTGGACATCATTCCTCGGAAGACATTCGACGACTTTTATGTGTGGGGGCATGCATGTCACACCGGAGCCTCCAAAGAAGACTCGGGTCCAAGGAAAAGAGGAGGGGGTATCTGCCGCTTTGGGGCTCAACTATCAGTCTGTTCCAGGCTGGTCCTTTTCTTGGAGTTTGGAAGAGGAAGATCTAATATCGTGGAGTGAACGAGGAAGAGTGTGCGGAGCAAAGTTTGCAATAAAGATGGGTATGCTGGAGTAGCCTCCTTTCGATACAACTTGTACCACCTCACTAGCTGCATGGACCATAGATCTTTCCTCTTGAACTTGCGGCGAGACGGACTCTTAGTCGCCAGGAATAAAAGCTGCATGCTCTCAAACGATCTGCAGCCGTACTCATGACAGACAACCGACCCGCGTCTAACTGCTCGCATTACAGAATTCAGTCAATAGCTATTAACGTGGCTGGCTAGCACACTTGACTGGGTCAGGCTTGGTCCAGATGCTCACAAAGATTGCATTCCAATCAGATGCCGATTCAACTTTCAAGGTACCATAGGGCGCGCCGGGCCCCGAATGTACTATGCTTTGACAATTTAGGGCGTCAGACAAAGTCGTAACGAAGTCTGTACGCATCATGAAGATGCGGCACATTCCGTGCACGCCAGCCCATGCCCGGCCTGCAATGATGAGGCCTCAACTTGCATCAATCATACCAAATAGTGGTTATACGCATTACTGGATTTACTAACACACGACTGCACATATCTCAGTGGCACGTACATGTATCTATCTATAAGCTAGCGCGGGCACGTCAATGCATGTGCTCTGATATCGATCATGCAAGTTGTAACATTCTTAACCAGCAGAGCAGCATGCAGTACGTGCATGGGCGGCGAGCTGCATGTTATCAGCGTTGAACTGCAGATTGTGCACAATTATTGATTTATTATAATGCGTTGCAGTGTGTACGTGTGAGCTTAATGAGATTTTTTGTAATCAACGCAGACAGCGGCGAAATTGAAGATATTCGGCGTCCCGCAGTACGCCTAGCGGGCCTTTGAAGCGGCAATTGGTCGAGACGGTAGCTTCGCATGCAACACTGGCATGCACACGTACAAACGTTACACCAGATGTCATAGGTACTATCACTGTCATGATAATGATCACTTGATCGGCTTGCACGAAGTCGAGTCGGATTGTACTGGGCGAAAAACATGCATATGGACGTTTCCTTTCACAGTAGAGGCCCGACGCGCCCGTCCATCAACGTACGATTGAAAACACCATAAAGTTGCTTGGAAGATCGACAAGCCGCGCCGGTAGAAAGGTATATACAGCTAAAAGTATACACCGAATAGACACGAGCTTCAAAAAGCTTTTCAAAGCAGCGGTATCTTGTTCATGCTGCACAAGCTAGCCACTTGCCCTTGGCCAACCATCTCTCTGGCGCAGTGTTACTACAAACTTCGCAACCCCATTATACGTGCAATCCGTTCCGTCTCCTTATCAGCGTACCTCTTTCGGCTGGTCCTCGCACGCTGCCCCTCGCCGTCGCTCTCTACCACCTCCGCCTGCGCCACCAACCTCATCCTCTGCTCAGAATTACCACTCCGCTCTAGTTGCTCTTTCTTGGTCGCATGTCCGTGCGGCCAAACAGGCCCCGACGCCGCGGCCGCGGACACGACCGCCTCCACTCGCCGACTAAACCCCCTAAACCCCTCGACTTCCTCTAGCCTACTCACGCGCTTCACTTCGTCGCGCTCTGTCCGCACGACCTGAGACGACCATGGGCCCTCTGGCGGACTTTTCGGGACCAAGGCGCTGGGGCCCGTGCGGAAACGTTTTAGAGGGGCCGGCACGAAGGTGATGCTGGAGTGGAGGGTGAACGGGTAGCGGCTAGGAGCGCCCTCCCGTTTGGGGGGTCGGGGAGGAAGCTGGTTCGACGGGCCCGCCCGCTCTTCGAGCACGGAACGTCGTTCGAACACAGACCGCTCTTCTACAACCATTGCTTGGGCCAGCGGTTTGGATTCCTCCGCCCCTTTCCCAATTGCCGAGACATGCCCGCGTACCGTTTCCGGGATTGCTTTTTCTGCGTCGGTTGCTCGGAAGTTGCTCGGTGGAGGCTGGTTTTGGCTTGTGCCGATTCGAACGCCCTCAGCCGTGCCGTTTCCGTCCTCTCTAGTTCGCGATATGTCGCCACTTTCCTCGTCAGCTTTCTTCGCTTTTTCCAGGTCCACATTGCGCTCCGAAGCAATGGAGAAGTCTGCCGCTGCCTTTCTTCCCAATTTACCCGGAACCGGATTGCCGCTGTCGCTCAATGTTACAGCCTCGTCAATAGAGGCAAAACTTTCCCCAAACGTACTTCCGGTCGCCTTCATTAGTCCGGGGCTGTTGCTTTCCGCAGGACTCGCCTGAGCCCACCCGTCGTTTCCGTCCCCCCCCTCGTCCATCTCAAACGAAACGGCCACTCTTGGGGGATCCCCCGACCAGCCGTCCCCGCCCTGTCCCCCCTCGAGATCGTCGCGTCCGTACTCCACACCGTCCGCTTCTTCCGGCGACCCTTCCCCGCCTGCAAACACGTCCACGTTCGCCGAAAAGTGCCCCAATAGCCCTCCTTCCTCAGCGTGCCAATCCTGTGTCACGTCGCCGCTGCCTTCGTGCCAGGCGTCCCGGTTGACACCGCCGCTCGCGTCTTGCTCGATACCTTTGGCAGGGGCCACCGTAGCTTCAAAACCCGCTTTTTCCACCTCTTCGTACGGATACGACACTTCGGCCCCCTGCCCAGATTCTAGCGCTTCGGGCCCCCTATCGCGAGCAGCTTCCGCAACCCCCCCGCCCCCGCCAGACACTCCTACCCCCGGCTCAGACTCCGGCACTTCGCCCCCCCTCTCATCGAGGCCCCGCCTCGCCAGAATCTTCCGCGACATCTCCTGCAGCTCTTCGAGCCGCAGCCGGACGTCCTCCATGCTCGACTCGCGACCCCATCTCACTTCTCCGAAGCTTTCCTCCTCGTTCAATCCCCCTCCCTCTAACGTTTCCTCTTCCACTTGACTTTCCAGCTTGAACTCCTCGATTAGTGCTTCCGCTTTTTCCTGGCTGACTGCATTTTCCGTTGTCAGCTCCTCATTCCCCCGTCGCGCGCCCGCCCCCCCGGGTGGTCCCCTTTGCGGGGGGCTCCGCAGGCGAACCTCCCCCCCCTCGGCGTCCGCCGGCCGGTAACTCGTCAGAATCACATCCACCGGGGAAACGACGACTTTGAGTTGCCCGAGCGACCGTTGCCGGAGATCGTGAACAGTGTACCAGCCACACAATTCCTCCATCCCCAAAAACAGCGGCGAGAGGTCGATCGCCGCGCAGCCGACCAACCGGTCGAGGTCGGGGGACGGCACCGCCTCCTGCGCGCGCGCATGCGCGCCAAGCTGCAGTGGGAGCGCATTCACACCGCCCACGTGGCTAGAACCCCCGGACCCCGGCTCGGGTAACCGTTTCCAGGCTTTGAGCACCAGGACGCGGTCGGTCGGGCGGTTCCGTGACGGCGTGGCTAACGGGAGGTGACGGGAGTGATACCATTTCGGACTAGAGCTCGGACCCACCAACGGGCTGCACACCACTTCGCCCGTCTCCTGCCACCGGTAGCTCACGAATAGCCCCTGGGGGACGTTCCGCAGCGGAAAGCCAGCCGTTCCGGCGGATTCCGATCCCTCAAGGCTGGAAGTTGTACCCGTTTCTGCGCGCGCAAGCTTTAGGGTTTTGGAAGTCTCGGCGCCCGCCCAGAAGTCCTCCTCGGCCTGGCTGTGACATGCGGTGAACTGGAGGTTCATGGCGGCTTCGATGCAGACCCGGACGCTCGTGTAACGTTGCTCCGGAGGGATTTGAAGAACCCGTCTTTGAGGGGGCACTGACTGGCCCATTTCGGGCGCAGCTGTCGGAAGAGAGTCCGGCAGGGGGGCTGTCGCGTCTGTTGGGGCGGCTTGGAGGGGCTCGGGGGATTGCCCCGGGGCTGGGCGACCCGTTTCTGTAGAACCCGGCGTCATGTGTTGGGAGAGGCTTTCCCGGCGTTCTGCGGTGTGGAAAAAGCAAGCTGTTGGTGATACTGTGAGGCGCTACCATCAATGATGTTGTAAGAGGAAGCATTCGTTTGCTGGCAAAAACATGAAGACATTTAACCTCTTCCTATCCAGCAGCTAGATGTTTGGATGAAGGAAGGAAGAAAGCTAGTCGTTGAACCCAGACGAGGACCAGGACAAAACACCAGAAATAATCAAAACGTTTAAGTTAGCAGCAGTGCAGCTGTCTTTAAAAGGTGCTCAAACCTGTCAATTGTGACTACTTATCACACGTCCGCTACACAGAGCCAAACATCGAGAGGCGAGCAGTGGACCCGACGAACGACTTGTGCTCCACTCGAGAAACGCACGCCTTTTTTACCTGCTCATGTATCCCGTTCATATCTTATGAATCCGGCAAACCCTCTTTCTTTAAGGCGCATGACCAAGTCCGAGCGGAACAAAGCAGACCGCATTTTTCGCGGAAAAATCATCCCGTCTTCCACTACTTCGCCCAGAATGCTCGCTGCCCTAGATCAATTAAAGAACCTACTACACGTGTTCTATTCTCCTTGTTCCATGTAAAAGATCGACCCACGGGCAGAGATGACACTCACCTTCGCCGCTGCCTCTTGTCCTCGGACCCGTGGTTGGCATGCCCCTTCTCCCTGCCGGCCCCCGTTTCAGGGGAGCTGTGACCGTCACGTGCCCTGCCAGTCGCCTCGCTGGGCCCCTAGGGATCTCGGACTCTTCCCCTTTCCCTTCCGAAAGCAGCCGGCTTGCATCAGTTTCACCAATTCCCTCCATCCTAGTTGCCCGTCTTGAGTCACCTCTCTCGTCGCTGCGGACTGACAATGCCGCCCTTTCTGGAGACCGCACCGACGTCTCTCCGGTCTGATGTCCGTCCCCCTCCCTCTCGGAAACGCCCTCGTCTTCTCTAAATTCTAAACCGTCATCGCTACGCAGCTTCCCCGCCCGCGCTTCCTTCGAGCGCCGCAACAGCTCAGCCGATCGCCGGAGCGCGCGCTGCTGCAGCCAATCCTCTTCGTCCACGTCATCACTAGCCTCCGACCCCCGCTCGGGCGACAGACTCGTCCCATCGTAACCTCCCTCTTCTTGCCGCTCCTCCCCGAGGCCTTCCTCCGACTCTACTTCAGATGTAGCTTCCAGACTGTCACCCACACCCAGCGTTACTTCGGGACTCCCACTTCCTGCCACCGGTGAAAGCGGTTCCGGAGACGCTTCCTGGAACCGACTTCTAGATCCGAGGGCCTCCTGACTGTGTCCGCTCGGGTCCGTCTCCGGTTTCTGCCTCTCTGCCAACTGCAGCAAAATCCGCACTATCACGCGCGCGTTTCCCAGGTTCGCAGAGTCCGGATGCACCAATGCGAACGCCCCACTCAAACTCGCAGTTTTGGGCGCTTCGGTCTTCTGTCGCCCAAAAGTCCTGACCCCCCCTGAAACTCCAACGCTTTCCGACCCCGCCGGAACGCGCAGGTCTGCGACGCCGTGGTCTAGCAGGGGGCTCAGCCCAACGTAGGCGGTGCCCACCAGTCGGTCCCTTCCCCTTTCCCGTCTCTCCCCCCTGGAAGTCGGTTTGCCCCGAGAGGGATCCCTCGGGCTGTCCACCCGCCAAACCTCCACGGCCAGCCGCTGCTTGAGGTGTTCCAGAAACGCATCGTCGAACGGCGTGATCACTTCGCACGTGTGCTCCAGGAGAACACTCCTTTCGTCCCCGTCCCCAGAACCCCGCGCGTCGTTTTCCCGCGAAGTCGACTGTGCCTCCGGCGCAGTCGGAACGGCCCGACTGACACACGGCTCCGCCTCTCCGTATCGCGCATGAACCGCATAGAATCGGTCCGGCGCGGCGCGCTTTCCGCCAAGCAGCTCTTGCAACCCGCCCTCCTTACCCCCCTCCTTCGGAAGAACCACTTCTTCGACGCTCACTGTCAACCGGGCTACCATCTCCTGCTCTTTTTGGGCAGCGCTCGCACTTCCCCGGCTATGCGTCCGCAAGCGAGAGGGACTGCTTTCGAGGGGCCGGGTGTTTGGGGCTCGGCTTGGGGGAGAAATTGGAGGGGAGAGGGGCTCCGGTGACGTCAGGATGACGTCATGGTCGTCGGCCTGGGGCAGGGGCCGCCACTCCGCGACTGCGATGTCCAGCTCGATGGCCCCAACCATGTCGCCCCTTCTCGAGAGGATGTCGTACCATCCGTTGATACCTGGGGGAGAAGGAGGAGGGATGGATTGGCTTCAACCGAGAGTTTTTACCACCCCAGCAAAAGCCTCGAGAGAGGGTACCAGCCCAAGAAAGCGGTGGACCAGCATGACGAAGATACGTTTACGCTCTGCTGGGCTATACTTTGCCAGCACAACGCAACCCGCTCGCCACTTTTGCGGTCCTTGACTCAACCATCCAAACGTGGCCTTCACAACAGAAATTCAACCTTTTGTGAGTGCACATGTAGAGCTTACCATACCCAGCGACAAGCGCCACTGACTTCACTGTAAGCAGCGCAGGGTGTTCAAAACTTCCAGGGAGATGATGTCAAAGCCGACATCCAACCTCCTTTTCGTCCTTTCACGGGCTGATTGATTGCCATAGCCACCCCTTCGTTCCTTTCACTCCGGGGCCCGCAGCTGATGATGGAACGCGTCTGATATTCTAAAGATAACACAAAAGTCCACACATGTCCAAAAGGCGCCTGAGTAGGGTTTTTAATGTCCTTCTTCTTCGTTCTTTGGCATTCACTTAGCGGCACCCTGACCCTGCCCAGCCACCAAATTTGTCCAACTTGTCAGAGTTGAACAGGGGAGCGTAGGCTGAGCCAGGCTGAGTCGTTCAAAGACGTATGCTGAATTATTGTGAGAAGCTAGGAAGAGACTTTTATGCTATCAACAATGGAGAAGCCCACCTTTCTCATTCTTCACCAGTTGGCTCAGCGGCACGCTGACCGTCCCCAGCCACGAGTTCGTCCCTTCCGCCTGCATCGACCGCGGCGCGTGGTGCCACACTTCCAGAACCGCCACCCCCGTTCTGAACGCTTCCAAAACCTCCTCGTTAACCGTGACGCTCAGTCGGCGGTGGAACCCGTAGTGGGGGGTAAAAGTCTGGGCTTGCAGAGGTGTGTGGATGGGGGGGTACTGCAGCTCGAGCTCGTGGCTGGACGGAAAGAGGGACAGCCGGACGTACGAATGGGCGCCCGAGTGGAGAACCGTCCGGAGGGAGGGGCTCGTCGGGATAGCGGCGGCAACAGCGGCCTGGAAAACCCAAGATTGGTCTTGATTCGAGGAAAGGGGTGACTCGAACCTTGTGAGAACTAAGAAAGAAAGGGTTCACGAAGGACAAATCTGAGACAACCGTGTATAAGAACTCCAGCTTCCGTATTCAGCCGTGGGGATGCCTGCGGCAACAGCGGCCTGAAGAAGAAGCGCTGGGGTCACAAGTGGGTCTCCAGAAGAAGCAATGGTTGTAGCTTATCAGGGCCAGAAAGAATACCTCACAAATCGTCTCAATTGCTTACATGTAGGAGCTACAAGCATGACCCTGCAGCCTCAACGAGGGCAGACAATACTTTTTTCTCATTTTTTTGAATCACTTCGTGTGCAGAGTCGCGAGCATAGTCTCCTCAGGGTTATAAGAAAATCAAGACAACGGTAGCCTGACCGCCATCTAGTGGCGACTCAGGTTATCGAGAGCATTTCAGAACTTCAATGAATCTGATGCCACTGAGCTTTGTAACTTCCACTTGGACGTTCCTGAAGGGCCTTCTAGCTGTTCCAGAATATTCATTCTCCTACGAATGCACCCTAATTTGCACTTCTCTTGCATCTTCGAAGGTAACGGCCAGCTGTCAGACTCAGTCGTCCAAAACAAGCATATCCAAGGAAGTGCGGATGGCAGGAGCCCACCGGTCAGCTAGAGCCGCAAGCTCACCTGCAGGCCAGACGCCCTGATGATTCTGATGTCGAGAACAGCCTTGATGGGCAATTCTGGCAGCGGCTGTCCCTGGGGCGCAAACACCGTGTCCGCCAGGGGGTGCTGGAAGACCGCGCTCGCCTGCAGTGGAATTCAAGGGGCTATTAGTTTTTTAAGTTCACCCCAGTTCGTTTGGCTTCGAGTCTTGAATTCCCGAAACACAGCGTTAAGATAGACCGCATGCCAAGCTCATCGCAGCCTTGGGCGAAAAACATAGCCTTGCAAACGAAGGAAGAGATCATTCGCTTGTGATGCTCTACTCCGTTCGGCTTCAGGTCCGGCTTCAGGACTCTCGAAACACAAATGATGAGGTAGAACCGCATGCCAAGCTCAAACAGACCGTGAGAGGAACACGGTTTTGCAAGAACGAAACAAATCTAAAGAATATGGCGCTCGCCTGGTAGGAAAGCTCCACTTGCAGTCGGGGGAAGCCCTCCCCGGGGGGAATCCCTTCGGCCAGGCGGATGGGCAGCTCAAACGTCTTCTTGAACTGCAGAGGAAGAGGAAGATATGAGGGACGGCAGCTGAGAGCGAGGGGCAAGAAGGTGTTGTAAGACTGCTCGCGTGGTAGATTAGAATATTTGCAGTCGGGCGGAAAGCGCGTCCGGGGAGGGTTCCGCAAAGTGCTCAAATCCGTCTTTTCGACCTGCGGAGGAAAAGGTGAAAACAGGAAAGGGGAAATATGGGGCCATCCGAAACGACTTTCTAGGCTGCGGGAAACAGGGAAGACTGCAACAGGCGGGATCGGGACAGCTCAGCAGTCACCTTGAACTGCAGAGAACAGGGAAACGATGAGAGAGACTGGGAGCTGGGAGCGAGGGGCGGGACTAGATAGCAAGGATGAAAGCAAGGACAAAACATGGTTCAGAAGCTGAGAAATTAAGAGCCCGACCGCAAAGAGCGAGCTAAAAGCGAGCGGTCGCGAACAGACAGCGTCACAATTATGGGAAGATAAAGACAAGAACTAAGACCAAAAGCAGAGAGTGACAAGCATTACAGAACTCATGATTCCCCTGTCGTAGTAGTGCCGAATCAGTGCTTTCGAAGCAAGGTGGTCAATATTACGGGTACGAGAAACAAGTTGCAGAATGAATGACAGATGCTGTTCGATAAAGCTCCACGTAGTCAAAACGCTTTGAACGAAGTGCGTTCCTTCAGATCAATACCAGCTGCAGATCCTTCTGGAAGCGCAACAGCAAACAATTGACGAATTACGGCACAGCCATCTCTTCAAAGGCAGTGTCATGACCAGACTAAATCCTGTTGGCCCAACAACAAAGAAAGTCAATCGAGTCAGCTCCTCACCTCCGGACCACTCGCTGGTCGCCGCACATCCGCAGCCTTCAGCAGCACGTCCATCTGCAACTCCGCCGCACCCACGTGGCACTCCTCCGGCCCTCTCTCGCCCTGCCACGTGTCCACCCGGTCCCACACCTCGAACCGCAGCCCGTGCGCCGCCGCCCCAAAATGATCGCCGATGCGTTCCGCAACCGGAAGGGTTATGCTGTGCCACGCCTGAGCCCCGAACCGGGGACTTCCGCTCCAGTCGACGTTCCGTGTGTACAGCGGTTCCGTTTCCCCCGGGAACCAGTACTTAATGAACCGGTGTCCTTCGGGCGGAGAAGGGTGCGCTTCCGAGCGGCTTTGACCTGAGGCTTCTGCGGACTTCAACTTTTTCAGGGGGGAAGTCGGAAGATTCCTTGGAGGGGCTTCAAAATGCTGCGGGTCCGCTTTGAAAGTAACCGCTTTCTTCCTGGGGTTAGTCGCCTTCCCCTGCGCAGCTGCATGTTTTGCAGAATGGGACGGGTCGGCTTCCGTTTCGGCTCGTGCGCCGCTGACGTCATACAGGGCCTCCCCCGCGGGCAGTCCCGCAGCGCCCACGACCGTCACGCGGAACGTGTGCTTGACGCACGCGCCTCTCCCCATCCCTAGTTCCTCTTCCCGCCGGGCGGCCACCTGAGCGGCGACCCGCTTCCTTGCAGCAAAGCCTCTTGCGTACCGCTGAATGCACACAGCCGCCGCAGTCTCCCACACAAACTGCTGAATCTGTGCCGCGCTTCCGAGCCAGACCGTCACTCTCACTTCTCCCCGGTTCAAACCCGTCAGCGGGTCCCAGATCTCGACCAGTTGATCCTGGACTGAACCCTCCAAACCCCGCAACCTCGGCGGCCGCTCCCGGCGCCTCAGCGGCACCCGGACCAGCCCCAGGAGCGCCTCGCTGACGTCACCCATGCGGCTCTCGCTGACGTCACCCGCGTGGCTCCGCTCCCACACTTCCACGACGAGCGTCCCCTCCTGCCTTGCGATGGCGGACCCAGCTAGTTCCTTCGGCGCTGGAACAATGCCCTCTCTCAATTGACTCAACTTCTGCCCCCGCCCAAAACCCCCGTCATGCACTCGCAACTCCACGTCGCCGCCCGCCGATCTCGGTGCTTTCGCGACCAAGATGACCTCTCCTTCTCTCGCTTTTTCGGCCTCCTGCCGGCCACTCGAGAGCTCGACACACTTGACTTGTACAAGCAGGCGGGGCGGGCTTACCCTGCTTTCCCTGCCGTCGTCTATCGCATAAAACTCAGTCAGCGCCGGAGTCTCTGCTGGCTTCTGCGCGCCACCCCTTCCGCTGCTGAGCAACTGCACCTCCAAATCTAGTGTTCCAAAGAGCACTCCCTCGTCGAGTCGCCAGTCGCTGCCAGCGTCTGGCGCTCCCTCGGCGCCCCTCCCCTCTTCAGCTTCCCCTCTCTTGCCTGAAGGGGCCCCTCCTCCGGTCTGCAAAATGGCCGCCCCTTCATTGCGCCCTACTTCCTCAGCACCTGAATCATTACGCTCTTCCGCCGGCTCGGGCTCTCCCGGGGGAACCTCTGAACCGTCTCTCGTTTCCTGAAGTCCCCGACTTTGCCCCTTCTCCCCGTTCTCCTCGCGCGCTTCAATATACAAAGGGACACTGGTCCGAAACGAAGCGGGCACACTGCTCAGGACATCCTCAAGAGAGACGCTTCCCCGGCACTCAACACGCACCGCCCCCCTTCCAAAATGCGCCTCGACCCTCAGTTCGCCGAACTGCCACAGCTGGCGGACGTCCGGATCCGCCATCCGGACCGGAAACTCTGCGCTGTGCCGGAAAACGAGGCCCTTAGCGCTGACTTTGGACGGAACGATGGACATCGCTTGGGGGGGGTGCACGGCCGCAACGTCGGCCATGGCGGGGGGAACGACGGGTAAGCGCATCGAGAGTGTGCAGCTGGGGGGGGGATCCGACTCCCCACCAAGAGTTCCCCCCAGTACGAGATGGCCCACCACGATCCGGACCGTGGTTGCCTGCTCGACCGACGACGCCAAACCGGGCCTTTCCCCTGCTTCGCCCCTTGGCGCCTCCGCCCCGCCAGCCATATCTTGGTCGCTCGACTCGTCCGCGATCCGCCGCCGATCGCTCCCAGCCTCCGCAAAGAACAGCTCCTTCAAAAGCTCGTCCTCCGCGACGCCGCGAGGGTCATCCTCGCTGTCCGGCTCTGCCCAGCTGTCCGAAGCGTACGAACCGTCTGAGCCGTCCGATGTGCAATTGGAGCCGTCCGATGAGTCATTGCTAGAGTGCCTGGGCGACAGCACCGAGCGCCCCCGCCGCCTGAACGGCCCATACCTAGTTACCAGCCCCTCTTCTTCGTCAAGCACATCCACAATCCGGCGCAAACTAGAGCGAGGGTTTCTCTCCCGCCCGCCGCGCCCGTCAGCAAAAATAGACTCTGCCTGCGGGATTGGTACTCGGTCTTTCCCGATCAGGGGAAGCTCAAGGCGGGCCAACCGGGCGGCTGCGCTGCTCACGGGGACAGGAACTGTCTCGCTCGCTCGAGTCATTGCCTCTCGGAGCTTCTCCGCCCTGGCGATCAGCGCCCTAAGCTCGGCGTCAAGGTTGCTTGGACCCTTGGGGCCCTCGTTCACTCTCTCTAATTGAGCTACCTCTGACGCCTTTTCTCCGACATCTGGGAAAGCCGTTACTTCGGGTGAACCCAACCCCGGCTGCTCGCTTGCCCGCGCAGTGGACTCATCCCCAGCAGCCTTCGCTTGATCTGAGTGCATTTCGTCCCCTCCTAGTTGTTCTGCCGCACGACTGGATGCAATCCCGTCCCCGTTCCCAGACTCTATCAGCACACTCTGACCCAGCAATTCGTTCCCTTGTTCAACAACCCCGCCTGCCACGTCACTTGCCGCCGAAACCACCCCCTGTGACCCATCTTCAGTTCGTCTCGAGCTATCTGGGGGCTCAAGTCGTCCCATGCCGGTTTCCAAGGGACTGATACCGATTCCGCTGGGTCCGCTTTCTTCCGCCGGAATGCCCCCTACCCCTGTCTTTGACCCGCTGGCTGCAGCAGCTCTCCAGGTGGTGAGGCGCGGGGTCGGCAGAACCGGCGTCAGCGTATCGGCCTCAGCCTGGTGCTCATTCAGCTCGAAGGAGGTTACCACTGTACAGGGGGAAGGAACGAACGAAGCTAGCTATCAAAGCAGCATGCGAAATAGAAATTGGTTGGGCGGAGCGGTGTAAGGCTGTCAATTACAAGGTGAAAGACAAAGATAGGTAGGGCCACGTCTTCAATCTGCAAAAGCAGTTGATCATGGTTGGTTGCGAAAGCCCAACTATGCTTTCAGGTCATTCTGATATAGCCAGCGTTTCTTGTCCAGTTGTCAGTTGCGCTATCAGTGTCGATGTAAATGTATTTAGCTTCAAAGCGGACATCACAGCTCTACTTAAAATGGCCAACTGTTGCCTTTGAGCGCAACCATCTGTGCTAAGTCTTTGAAATCATCTCGAACAATAAGCCGCAGAACCCGCAAGCACACAACTTGCGTTTCCAATTATCAGTTTAATAGCATATCTGCTTCAAAATCGAGCAGCAACCCAGCGAGGCACGTGATGCTCTCACCTGTTGGGAAGAAATTGACGGAGATAGTGAGTGGCACCACACCAACTGTCCTCTGGCCAGCTATGAGTGGATTCTTCCTGCAAAAAAAAGTCGAGAAAATCTGTCAAACTTTGCCCAAGCAACATTACAGCAGTCTACGATTACCAGAGTAGTGATCTCGTCCAAGGTAAGGTCAGTATCTTAACTAAGGCAGAGGAATACGACACTTCTCGAGTGTCTGATACAAAGAAGGCCTGATTTTCAGCAGGCCTAGCATAAGCGTGCACTTACCTACTGATGGAGCTCACTCGGACCAGGTCGCTGATGTCAATCTCCGCTTTCCCAACGACCCTCGCCGGCCCTGACCCGCTAGTAATCTCAACAGGCAGATTATGCATATCTGCAGGCAAGGAGCCAAACGAATTTCAGCTCCAAACTCTAGCTTTTGCGTTAGCAGGCCTGTGGCAAAGAGGGCAACACGTAGGGGTAGATAGAGACAGGAACAACTGTGCCGATCTCCAAAGTGAGAGCCGACAAAGGAATCTGAATTTGATGGAGGGGCCTGATTGCATCAATCGCATTAGCTGGACCACCCTGTTCGGGCATTGTCAATTCTTATCCTGCAAACTGAAGCGGACTGTAGCGCAAATCAAGAAAAGCATCAAAGAGCAGGCCTAATGGAGGTAGCCGTCCCTAGTGCGGAGATCGAGACAGAGATAACGGAAGATAGGACCTACCATGAAAGTAGGATGACAAGTTCTTTGGGCCACACATGGCTGGAAATACCAGGTTGGTGGCTGACGTCAGTAAGTGTGCACTGCTCTTTGCATAGATCCTGCAAGATGGACGTAAGCGGTGATTCTTATTGGCCCTACATTGACTTGGTCGTAGATCACAGTCTTTGCAGGTTAAGGCCCAGGGCTTGCAGGTGATGGTCCATTCCAGGCGCAAGGAGGGGCCTTGTTTACCCCTTCCTTCCTTTTCCCCTTCTTTCAGCAAGCAACAGGCATGTGGAGCTTCTTTTGTCAATAGGGGAAAAGAACCATCAGTGGCAGCGGCCTTGCCTGGAAGTTGTGCCCTCTCCATCTTGCCCCCACCACTTGATGCGGAGTGAAGTGAGGAGAGGGGGGTCCTTGATGGACCATTCAACACCCTCTGTGGTTATGACAACTTCCCCACGAGGAAGTGGAGGCAACAGCGGTCAAAGGAAAAGTGGTGATGAATTGGCAAGCTTTGGATTGCATTCAAGCGGATCATGCATTCAATGCATTTCAAGAGTTCCTGGAAGTCTCGGAGTCTGCTTCAGGCTTGGCTGAAAACTCAAGAGGAAGCACATCGGTCATGAAAGGCTTGCTGATAACCAGAAAGAGAGTCGCAGGCAACGAAGCAGGGAAGCAAGAAGCTCAGGTCAGCACGGCTTATGTGATGAGGATATTGCTATTTGGCCCAACTCCGGGGGGTATTGACGTACCAAACTGCATCCTCTTGGTCTTCTCTTTCTCAGGGGGTCCTGCACAAGGAAACAGCCTTGATGTAGAAGCTGAAAACCTCTCTTGCAAGGAACCTCACCAGCAGATGCTTTATTGCACCAAGGGGAGAGAGATAGGCTCTCTGAAGGGCAATTCTTTCCAAAAGTCTCCACAGGTTTTGCACCCGAGACAGGAGACAATCAAAAGTGGATAGACTACATATTTCAAGTCATGCTTGTGTGAGAGCATGCGAACAACTCAACAACATGCGGCTCAGAAAAGAGCAGATTTGCAGGCTATCCTTCCAAAGTTCGCTCAAATTGCCGGTAAAAATGCTCCACCTTTAGGCCTCTGGATCCAAGTCAAATTTCTCAACCTAGGGCAAAGGGGCAGATATTCACCGGTCATTTTCTCAAACTCAGGCTGAGCAGCAGGGGGCATCAGCTGCTCCAAAATGCAGTTCCCCAAGGCTGCCCTGACCAAATTCTCTGGCCCATTACAACCGGCGCACCGTACATATCACCATCTGGTTCTTTGCTGCTCCTTCTGCAACCTTTCCAGGCTCCTCACCCTTAATTGCTTCCCTTGTGAAAATTTGCATGATGAGACTTTTCAAGCATTATGGCGGCAATCTGAGCGATCCCTCCACCGGGCTGTGTACCGGCCACAAGATCGTGGCGTGTTCGTTTAGGTCGCTCTGTCGACTTCGATGTCAGGCTCTTTCGAACGTTCTTTTTATATTTTGGGGGTGAGCCCTTAGCCCGCAGGCGGGGAGGGGGTGCACGGTCTTTCGAAAGTTCTTCTTGGGGGACCGTCGAAGGACCTCCGCCGGGTCCTGAGAAGCGGTACCCGGCGTCTCTGGTGACGTGGCTGGGGTTCATTGACCGGGGGCATGGGCCCAGCTCCTATAGGCCCAGCTCAACAACTTGAACTTGAGGCTCCTCCAAATTATGCCGAGTCCAAGGCAAGTTTGCGAATGCAGTTTGTGAGAGGTGACAGAGGTTCACCTGGGTCCAGAAATGGCTGGTCAAATGAGCCGGTGTCGGTCCAGGAACCGACTTTGATGAGCCAAGCACCAGATCGATTCAGGACCACTACCTTCGCTGGGTCGGTGGTGGTTGTGGGTTCGCGGTGGGCCCCTGAGGAGGCGCATGGAGAGGTATAGGGCCAGAAGCAACACTCCTCGGCCTCTGTTGAAGGCGATTATGACTCTCGATCCGGAGAACATTAGGCCAGCGGTGACAGGGGGACCCAAGATATCAACCGTAAAGCTCTATGTGAAGATTATCAAGAGTGATATTACTCGGAGGGCTCAACAGGCTGGCTGGTCGCTCGACATCGTCCATCACTATGTTGCACGAACTATTCTAAAAAATCCTTTGAGTGCCGAAGAGGCGGCTGATTTCGAGGAATGTGGGTGTAAGCTCAAGGAGGTGGCTGGCAAAGCGGGTGGGACGAAGGAAGAGGTAGATGCATATGTGAATAAGGTGAGCTGCAAAGTTACAGCACTGGCTGTGATGTGCAACATTATGTCCCGCAAATTTGTATAATGCAAGAAATAAAAGGTCGCAATGCAACAGCAGATTAAGAGAAGTGTGGGCAAGGCAAGATTCCAACCAGCATCATCAGACAAGCACCACCTTCATGACCTTGGTGCTGAGGAGCTGCCCTTTGAGTTTTGAGGGAATCTCTTTATATTATAATGACAAGAGTGGATAATGGTGTTGTCATGCCAGCGATAGAAGTTCTTTGCCCCACAGCACAGCGGCGAAGGAGGACAAAAAAAAGGGCAATAGCGGAAAGGAAACGGACAGGGTAGAATTTGAAAAGGCCTTGAAAGTGTCTTCAAACTCCTCTTTCAGTCCTATGGATACGCATTTATACTTCCAGCTGTTGTTCTCTTTTGTCCCTAGTGTCTTTTTTGCTCTAGTGTTCCACAATGAGATGGACATCAAGACAACATCAGTGTATCTTACTGCAAATCTAGGCAGATTGAGCAGACCTGATTGTTGAAAAAGAGGGGCTCTTCAGCATGACTGTCACATCAAGGCTCCCCATATGCCTCGGACCGAACCTAAGAGACACTTTGCACTTTGCTGTTCTGCACCATGCCCATATGCAATCCCTTTTCCTGCAGGAAATGAGGAGGGCTGTCGAAGACATCTTCAACAGTCGCTCTAATGACCAAACGAAGGTCTTACTTGTTTTTGCATCAGGCGACAAGCACCACAATCCGGTTTTGTTGGAGTTGACGGCGAGATACAAGGGAAAACTTTTCATTGTGAGATACTTCCCAGGGGTAATACATCCAGAGTCTCTTGATGCTGCCCACGCAAGCTATAATTATTTCCACGTTATGGACCAGGGATTGAATGATCACAACATATTTGACTTCAAGTACAATTACGACAAGGGTTCCACATGTTTTATCAGAGGGGAACACAAGCCATGCCAAGGTGAGCTACTAAGAGTTTAGTATGCGATCTTAGAGATAGGGCAAGGTGGAGTCCGATGATCGTGTTCTGCTCGTCAGCTGACGCTTCTTCTGGTCGGCAAAGTTGCCAATATACCAGAGTGCACTTCACATCCATTTTTTGATACTCTGAAAGCATGGCAGGCTTTTGCGTTGCGCTGGGTAGAAAGGAACATCTCTAAAGGGAGTTGTCATCATGAAATGCACCAAGCTGCAAATGCCATCTTGGCTTCACGGACAAGTCCCTAACTGCATGGCCAAGCCCTACCGAAAGAAGCGCTTGACGAGTGGCTTTCCGGTTGACAGCTCGAGCTCTTCTTTCATGACTCTGCAGATAAGTTCCCTCGGTCTACACGATTTGAATTGTCGTTCAACCATGGTGGACTGTCCAGCCAAAGTTGCAAGGGGTGCGCCTCTATATCTCCACCGAAATCATCAACACCCATACTTTCGACCATGAAGTCTGTAGGTATGTGGAACCGCCAACTCAAATTGTTCCGTTGGCGACTTTCAGTACCACTGTACCTCACACATGGCTGCAGTAACTACTGAAATGCTTCTACGCGTGCTCAGGCCTGCCTGTACATTTCTTGTCTTCGTCCTCACATTCCAGTGATGTTTACACCTCCTGCTTGATCGCAAGAAAGCTCTTTGACATTGGAAGTCTTAGGCGAGGATGCTCAGCATTAACCGGACAGTTTGCAGAAAACTACAAAGATTCCGAGGTCCCACGAAGGTCATGCATCAATGAACTTTGGCTGTATCTCTCAACTTCTGCCTTGTTCTCATGCACCTTCAAATCTGAGACTTCTGATTCATCCATGTCTCAAGAGGCCAGGTGTTGTTGCAGCACCGGTTGTTGGTTATCAAGATCCAAACCCTAGAAGCCTCACGCCACTGAGTTCTCTTGAACAGAAAGTCCAAGAGAGTCGACTTAAGTTTTTCTTTGCATAGGATAGAGTCAGTCCAAAATGGCCCTTTAGATTTTGAATTTTGACCAGACTGCCTACTTTTGCGCAGGTTCTTCAGCATACTCCAATCGTAATAAACGGGTCTTCGTCCAGACGTCATCGTCAGCTTCGCCGGGAAACACAACTTCCACGAGTTCCGCCGATACATCAGTAGGTGAGTTTGTCATAGCGCCCGTAAGTAAGGCGCGGATTTACTGTGAGGCATACTTCAAGTCAGAAGCTTCTACTTCTGCTTTAGCTGTGTTACAGAGGTCATGTCAAAAGGCTACTGCAATCAGCTTCATAGCACTTTGACAAGCTTTAAGTTGCAATCTGTGATGGTCCTATCATGCACGCTTCACCCAAACATGCAGAAGTAAGGGTATATTTCAGGATGAGCTTTGTCTCTTGCGGGGACTAAGTGAAGACGTTGGCACTCTTAGGGCTTGATTCGTTATTAAGACTGAATCACACCAGTTTGCTGGTGGACAGTCTGGCTATCTTCTAAACCAGTATCCGCACTTGTGTCTCTCTGACGCCCTGCTACTTATCCTGAAAGGCTCGCTCTTCAACCCTTGCTGGCAAGATGTGCCCGTTCCTGAGTGTTGGAGATGCGCTTTATAGGAACTCTCCCACAGCCATACAAGTGGACGCTTCTTCCTCTGAAATAACGATCTTGAAACATGACCGATTGACTTATCCTGCTGACAGGGCGTCTTGCGTACGGCAGGCAAGGTCGCTCTTACTAGCAAAGACGCATTTGATCACAAAAAACCTGACCTTGACGACATTCAATCTGTGATTTCAAACGTACCCATCTCTCTGGAGTCATTTAGCGCTTGCTTCTTTCCATCTGGTCTCACATGGACCCTTCGAGAGGCTATCGCTCCTGAAAACCTTGTACATTTGTCTACTTTGACTGAAGAGTTGCAGTCACGCTCTAGAGGTCGTAATCGTTGCCCCAATCAGTCCTCGACCAAAGGCACTTGATTGCGGACAAAAATATCAGACATTAGTGGATTCAGGAGCGGCATGCATGACACATAGGTGTGCTACTAATCAAGCGCTACTTTGCGTGTTGTAGGTTTTTGCCCGCCAAATCAGATGACATTGTTGCAGGGAGCGGATATACGACGACCAGCCGTTCGGGGTTCTTCCGGGCCCAATCTGCAACAGAAGTTCGATATTCAAGACGAGTCCCACTTACAGATTCACTCAAATACCATATTTCCAAGGTGGGTTTCCTGGAAGTCAGAGTTCCCAGTTCGATCCTAAAAGCACTGCTCAAGATTGCTTATTTTATGATGTTTTTATTTTGCTTAGTCACAAAAAGGAAGGCCCAATTCTCTGAAGCTGGGAGCCACCTCATCACTCCAAGTACTTTCATCGACAAGCTGTTTGTCATCCTCTTGACGGGTATTGGGCAAGTCGAAATCGGGAATCGCTTGCAAAGACCTTTTCGCAGGCATCTGAGCAATCGTGAGATTACTCGCTTACTCTAAAAGGGACTCTTAAAATCACCGGTCCTGCTGTCATTACAGCAGTCCAATAAGGGGCATGTTGTCCCTATCGTTGCTTTGCACACCCACTCGTCCAGACACAACCCTCCGATCGTTTGTGAACAAATTATCATTGGCATCATCAAGAGGTGTCTCGCTCCCTA
The DNA here is from genome assembly GCA_000708835.1 of Klebsormidium nitens. Lineage (NCBI taxonomy): Eukaryota > Viridiplantae > Streptophyta > Klebsormidiophyceae > Klebsormidiales > Klebsormidiaceae > Klebsormidium > Klebsormidium nitens. The sequence goes on along the minus strand of DF237146.1, from coordinate 18,495 downwards.
GAATATTAACCCCTGCTTGCGAGATTCAAAGAGCCAGAAATTTGACGGCTGAACTCTGTATAAGTTGCATACCGGAAGTGCACTAGGCAATGCGACTCGGGCATCCGTCGGAGATCAAGTTGATGTCGAAGCACGTCGTCTTCTGGCACGCACGCCTTTGTGCCTGACAGAAGCTGGGGACGTCAAATAGGACAAGCCTGACGTCGCTAGTAGTACCCCTTACATTCGAACTCGTTTTCTTGTTGTGCAGGTTGGGTGCAACCGATGTCCTGGCGAAAATGGCACCCAAAGCAACTGTTCCGTCATACCTCTTGTCAACACCGAACGACGATACACCGGAGCCTACGCCTATCGCGATCGAGAAAATACTTCATTATGAAACTTACAATGATGAGTACCTCAACATCCAGATCACTGGCCCAATCCACAATGAATGGGACAAACCCACAGTAATCAATTATTTCTTTCAAGACCTCTTTTATGATTCTCGGGGGAAGATTGGAGGCTAGAAGCGAGCACCGTGGATTTGGAAGCATGGCGGAGCCCGTGTCTGGACGTCGTGGTGGGACATTCCCATACCGGCCGCGAAGCCCGGTTGGTTCGTAGACGTGCGGTTTCCCCCGGGTGCAATCAACGTGACGACATACTTGATGGAACGGCTTCCGGCAGGCACTGAAGTATATGCGGTGCCAAAGCCAAAATATGTCAACGATAAGGTGGGTGACCATTTTCTGCAGTCGTCGACTGAGTTCTGTAACGGACAGAAGAGGCGTTCGGCATGAGAAGATCTCGATTGCTAAAGTGACCCTTTTGCATTTGAAAATTCAGGTATGCCAGATCTGAACGGCAGTCCGGCTTGCTTGTCGCTTTATTGCAGAACAAATGTCTTCTCAAGCTGCGTCTGATCAAATGATACTAGGTTACCCAGAGAATGCGATCTGGAGGTGATGAGCATACGCGTCATCCTGGGTCTTGTCAGGACGTTCGAATGCCTCGTTCTTGCTCATTCACAAGTTTCAAACATCGAGGATCCAGTTTCTTTCTTCTTCCGCCAACCAACATGGTGTTCCGGCTCGGTCGATCATTGTATACGCGCAAATTTTGTAGTCGCGTTATGACCATGATCGAGCGCTGTAGATGTTGACACCGAAACCTTTGACTCGTTAATTGCAGGAATTCTGGGCGAGCGTGGAGAGCCCACAGGTATTCAGTATGTGCGACTCAGCATCCCTGTATTACCCTCATTTCGAGAGCTTGAAGAATTGGGCCCAAGATATCGATGTTGAACTTTTCCCGTCTGAGTGGGAGTCCGCGGAAGGCGAGAAGCACAAAGGATTTATTATTATGGGGGCAGACAAGACTTCGGTCAGCAAGGTAAGTGGCATATACTCTTTTCCTTTGAAGCACCGAGTATAGGAAGGCGGTGCAAATTTCAAGGAGTAGAAAAGGCGAATCACCTTCCATCATAGTCGACGCACATGTGTTCTGGTTGTATTCTGGTTGAATCTGGCTCAGCGGACTCATCTACAACAGAAGAGTCTTCGTGGATGTGGCCCAATCCACGGCCAGTCTTTCGGGGTCAAGCTGAATTACGATGCCTGATGCTCCCTTGTAAAGGCTAACTTTTCTGCCATTGATGAGTACGCTCCTGGCTACCCTCCTTTTGTTAGACGGTCCCTGTGTGTACCTCAACTGCCTTTGTGATCTACGCCGTATCCGCCAGAAACGAACCGTGAAGAAGTTATTCTGGTCACTTTTGATGTCTGCAACGCTAAGCCTGCGCTGCTAGCAAGTCAAGCAGCCAGGATTAAGAACAGTGGATTCGAAATGGTCCTAGTACACCGTCCCCTTACTCGATTATGTCAGTGGTAATCCACTGTACTCGAACAACATGGAAAGAGTCTGAGCAGATCTGTCACGTACCATTCTTGATTGATTGGTTCTTGTCTCAGGTACTTTCGAATCTGAAATATCTCACCTCATACGTTGTGGCCGGCGCATCAAGTGGAAGCCTTCGACGGATTTGGAGCGACGACTACAGAACCGAGGACTCAAGAATTCCAGGCGTGCCACAAGCCGTCATCAATGACAAGAACGCGACATCATGAAGCAGTATTTATATGACCTTCCGACAAGAGACAGTGCAGCAATATTTATGAACTTACAGTGAAACAAGAGACAGTGCTTCGAGTCCCAGAAAGGGTGCAAAAATCAGACTTTGGTGAGCAGAGATTTGGAAATCAAACCTTACACAGTTCAGAGCCGCAGGATTGTGGAGTCACCTCATTTGGACGGTGCACCCGTTGCTTCGTGACTTGGCCTTACGATTTCGACTGTCGCAAGGTACCGTAGTGTTTGAGCCGCAATCTACCTAGGATTCAACCCATCGCAGCAGTAACCAGACAAACTTTCTGATCGGAGTGTCCTTTCTTGTGCTAGAACTTCTTGTCCGAGCTTCCAGTGGTTAAAAAGGGTCGTCGGTGAGGTCTGTACATTTGCGTCTACTTTGTTAGGTTCGTGTCAACAGGCCGTAGGGAATCGTCTGCTTTGAGCTAGATAGTACAATTCTAGCTCAACTCCGGAGTTAGACAAACTTTCTGATCGGGATCTTGTGCTAGAACTTCCTGTCCGAGCTTCCGATAGGAAAAAAGGGTCGTCGGTGAGGTCTGGACGTTTGCGTCCACTTTCTTAGGTTCATGTCAATGTCCATAGGGAACCGTCTGATTTGAGCTAGATAGTACAATTCGAGCTCATTCCGGACTAATAGACACTTTTTTTGATTGGTAGTGGCCTTTTTTGTGCTAGAACTTCTTGTCCGAGCTTCCACTGGGTAATAGGGTCGTCGGTGAGGTCTGTACATTTGCGTCCACTTTGTTAGATTCATGTCAAGTGGCCATTGCGAACCGTCTGATTTGAATTAGATAGCACAATTCTAGCTCAACTCCGGATCTAGTTAGACAGAATTTCTGATCGGAGTGGCCTTTTCTGTCCTAGAACTTCTTGTTTGAGTTTCCGGTAGTTGAAACGGGTACACCGGTGTTAGTGAGGCCTGTACATTTGCGTCTCCTTTGTTAGGCTCATGTTCATGGGCCGGGCCATAGGGTACCGTCTACTTTGAGCTAGATAGTACAACTTATCATAGCTCAAGTCCGGATTAGCGGATCTACCTAGATGTCGGATGAACCACTTTGTAAAGGATGAAGTTGAAGCGATCGTGATCAAATGAACAGGACGTATGCACAATCTGCAGAATGTTTTGAGCTTTCTTGAAAAATGACGTCGGTCTAGTACGTTCAGTGCCGCTGCCAGACTATAATACTAGAAACGTGACTCTGGGAGTTTCATTCACACTGATAAGTTCGTTAGGTCAGCCAGGGCCTGACACGCCGGCACAGCTGCACTAAAAGAGATTGAATTTCCGATCAAATTCAATCACTCGGACCAGCTGCAGTGACCGCTGACATGCATGGTCGGATTACATGCTGAGCAGATAAAACATATAGAATTCACGTACGTACTGAGTTACGTGACTTTAGTTTCCATATAAGGACCGTACCTCAAAACTTACCAATAAAGGCACAAAAGCAAGGAGAAATGGAAGGTTGGATCGGCTAACGTGCTTTCGACCGTCGCGTCATCCCATTTAAGTCTGAGGACCTCTCCGGCGGCAACGCGCGGCGCGCAAGTTTTCGGGCCGAGGGCTGGATTAAGAACGACGAGGAAATTTCGGTGAGGGGGACTGGAGTCACGAGTTGAGCACCGAATGTGCGGCTCGTACGTTAGATGAGTTGCAATAGGCGTCGCAAAGTGATGACGGGGGGGGCGAAGTGCCGAGCTCAGATTGGGATGCGGATTGTCTGGCCGCAAATGGGGGGCCGCGAAAGCTGCTCTTGGAGGAGGGGGGCGAGCGCAGAATCCCGAGCAGCCGGGGCCGCGAAGTCTCTGTTCCGCAACTTCCTCGGCGGAAGAGCGGATCTTGCAGCAACGGTGGTGCCTTAGCAGGCAGATCGATCGAGACGCGAGCGGTGCTGTCAAGCGGGAAGCCTGGCACGAAGGCGGCGGCGGCTTGGCACAAGGTAGGCACGTTAAGAACGAGTGCTGTCGAAGGATTTTGCGGCGCACATCAGCGTGTTTGCAGGCGGGAAAGGGTCGCCAGAAAGAAGCGGACCGTGTAAAGAGTACGGAAAGACACTCTCAAGAGGTCAGGGACGGGTGAGAACGACTAGCCGGGGGACCGCCAAGAGTGGCCGTTACTACGTTTGACCTAGACGACGGGGGGTGTGGAATCGACGGGTTGGCTTAGAAGTCCGCTGGAAAAAGACCCCCCTGGGGGAGATCAAGGCGGTCGGGAGTACTTTTTGAGTGACGGCGCTGCAAAACAGCAGTGGAAGTGAGCGACGGCGGCAGCTTTATTCCCAGGGAAGGCGGCAAAGAAAGCAGCGACAAAATCGTCGGTCGCCTTTGAAAGGGTACCAGGATCGGAAAAAGCGGGACTGGAGGCAGCTGGCCAGGGAGGCGCAGACAGGTTAAGAACCAGAGCGTTCCGTATTTGAACGTTCACTTACGAACCGCTGTTAATGACCGTTGCTTGAAGAAGAATTTGGTTTCTTCGGGGCCTTGCCGGGCTCCGAATGTTGCCCGCATACCGTTCCAGGAGTTCTTTCGGTCTTCGGGATGTCGCTCATCCCAAAAATCAAAAAGCTGGTCGAACCAGCTTTTCCCCCGACCCCCCAGACGGGAGGGCGCCGCTAACCGCTACCCGTTCACCCTGCACTCCAGCATCACCTTCGTACCGAATCCTCTGTAGCGTTTCCGCACTGGCGTCAGCGCCTTGGCTCCGAAAACTCCGCCAGAGGGCCCGTTGTCGTCTCAGGTCTTGCGGACAGCATCGGAACTAGAGCGCTACGAAGTGAAGCGCGTGGCTTGTGAAGAGGAATTCAGAGGGTTTAGAACGTTTAGTTGGCGAGTGGAGGCGTTTCGTGTGCTCTGCGGCAGCGGCTTTGGGGCGTATTGGGCCCCGCGCAAACTTAACCAGGAAAGTGCAACGAGAGCGGAACGGTAGTTTTGAGCGAAGGAGGAGCTTCGTGGCGCAGGCGGAGGTGGTAGAGAGCGACGCCGAGAGTCAGCGTTCGAGGGCCAGGAAAAAGAAGTATGCTGCTAAGGCGACGGAACGGATAGTACGTGAGGTCCAGGAGCCTGTAGGTGAACTTGGCGCACAAAAATGGTACTGGTCTTTCACAATTGCTAACTTGTGCAGCATGATCAAGAAACCGTCTCCTGGAAGACCTTTGAAGTCATATCTTTTCAGGGATTACTTCTTATGTGTTTTCTGTCATTCAAACAAAGTGTACGGATTGATTCAAATTGTTCAAAAATTTGCTACTCTGGCTGGGGTCGATAGTTGTCTGATTGGAAACGGACCATCAAAGCAGTAGCCGGTCAATTACAAAGAGCTAGTGTGATAATATATGGTCAGCTTCTCTTCCGTTACTAAATAGTTTTCTTGAGTATTCAAGGGTTTATAAGAATGAACGTTCTGAGCCCTTTTGATTGTTTCCACGCTGAAGACATTCCAAAGTTGGAACGCGTGGAATGGGCACGTCATATTGTGACTCGAATGTGCTACACCTGTGAGTAGAGCTTAATGGGATTCTGCCCGCCGATCGAGAACTTGAACCATTTTATCAGTCACAGGCCCCGATGGCTTAAACAGGGGCGTCGGATCTTCGTCATGCACAGCCCACATGATTACGTCAAAGCCATCATTGACGGGCACATCAGGCGGCGCGCCGCGCACGGTTGTCCATGCATTGAAGCACATTGAGCCGCACATGCTGTGCTTGATTTTGATGAACTCGGGCGCCCTCTAGCTGCAAATCCTGCGTGACAGCGGTCCATTATGCAGATGCATGCCAGCATAACGATTTGGTAATAAAGCCGAGGTCTGGCAGGCACTGGCATGCGACGGGCGCAATGAAATCCAAAACAATCGACACGCCCACACATACGTGACCAATAAGCTCTAGTTAAGTTTACCTGCCCTGAAAGGCCACCAAAACAACCATACCCGTCCCAGTGCGATCACCTTAGAAGAATACATGGGCGCATGAGATGTGCGGCAGGTCGGGTACATTTAATCACGCGTTGAAGTTTACAGCTGTTAGTATATGACGCCACGGTGATCAAATCGCCATGATGGGATTGCTCGTTGGGCACCTGAATAAGAGAAGCTCATCTCAGAGTGTGCTAGCCAGCCATGTAGTAAGCCGTTGATACAATCGGAACGAGAAGTCGGACGTGGGCCCGTCATCGATATTCAACTGAGGCTGCAAGAGTTCTTGAACGCATGCGGTCTGGCTTTGGGAGAAGGGGGGCCACCTGATACAGTGTTGCTTAAGAAAGTTTGAGTAGTGCAGTCACAAAGGCATCTCCCGGATTACCTCACGACCTCGCCGCGATTCTTCAAGAAAGACATCTTCATCTGTGCAGGCACGGACAGATCCGATGACGTGGTAAACGTCAATCACGACGTACTCCTAGTTTCACACTGATTGTAGACTTCGCGAGGCGCGCTCGTTCTCGTGGACTCAGTTTCTCTAAGTCTGCTTGCCGCTCCTCGTTCAAGCACCAAGAGAAGGACCAGCCTGGAACAGATACAAATCGAAACCCCAATACTCTCCCCTCTTTTTTCCCATTTGGAGTCCATGAAGTCTCTGCTTTGATGTGACCCCACAATGACAAGCCGTCGTCTTTACCACGCATGACGTCGAGCGAATGGAAGACTCCGAGGAAAGCGCTGTTCCCTACCGAATGAGTAGCTGCGCCCCGTTCTTCTAACCAATTTTCCTTCGCAGTGGAAGCGTACAGGTCAATAGACAGGGCCTCCTTAGCCCGCCCTGTGAGGTAGCAGGATAGCTCTTCATTGACTCCGTCCCGAGCTCTTCTCAACATCCTTTCCAATGAGCTATCAGCTGGATAAAGCTGCTCGAGAGGAAGGTTCATCCAAAACCCCCTGAACGTCCTCGAATCTTTTGCGCGCGGCGCTAGTCTTTGTTGAATGTCAGAGTGACCCCACAAGAGCAGCATCCCTTCCAATCTAACCAGGATGAGAATACTTCCAGGAAACATGTTCGACTCAAAGCTGCGTCCGGGAGCATCCAAGGAGTTGCCTTCTGCGCATGCCTTCAAGTCTTCTCTAGCTCTATCATATGCGCCGTTTGAACAAACAAGCAGCCTCCTTTTTACCAAGAGCATGTACCCTCCTAAAATCTCCACTTGGTCATCTAACTTTGAAGAGTCTTCTCGCTCCTCTTCTCCTGCCCCTCCATAAAATGCTTCCCTCCAGACACTAGGGTTTTCTTTTGAAGCGCGATAAAAGGGCGCCCAGGCACACGTGGCGCGCACGAGAGAAAGAGGGTCCTGAACAGCAAGCTTGTGAAGAAGCACCACGAAAACGTCGCCCGGAAGGGCCTCCATGTCGTCCTCCCTCTCTCCGGTCCCTGTTGTTATGGAGAATCTGCCGGGTAGCGCCCGAATTGGGTTCGCGGCCGCTTTGACTGACGTGAGGAGCTTAACAATTGCTGTGAAACCCTCTCGACGCAGCGCCCGCCAGGGTAGCGCGCGCTGCGGGCCGCGCAGCCGAACGCGTCTGTCGAAACTTTCAGCGTTGGGCCCTCCGGCGACCAGACAACGCCCCACGGCGCTAGCTTGGTCGCCGAAGTCGCTTTTCACGATGGAATCTAAGCTGTCCGATGAATATTCCCCTCAGGACTGAAGTGCACGAGTGTACCTGAAAATCTGAAGCGTACTGGCAAATCAACGTACTCAATGGGCCCGCAGCCGGTTCGCATCACAGATTGAATATATAAGGTGCTCACGAAGATTGATTGGTCAAATTCCGAATCTTAAACAAGTAATCGCTTGCTTTCGAACTTTCCTACCGTGTCAATATCAACTTCTGCCCAGCCTGTGGCCCAACCTTGTTCCAGTCTCCTTCATTCTGGAACATAGGACGCCCAGACGAGCATCAGAAACTTTTCCAATCTGTCTCTGCCAGCGAATCTTCTAAACTTAGCCAACTCTCTGGGCGCGGCAGCGCTAGCAACGGCTTTTATTTTTGAACCGAAGAAGAGGCGGCCGCGAGCGGCCGCCTTGAATCGCAAACCTCTTAAAATGCGCTCTGCCCGCCCACTGAAGGAAGAGAACGCCGCGAAAGGCAAAAGGCGAAAGGCACCCAAGTAAGAATCTTTTCGACACCTCCTGCATTCTTTGGCAGCGAAGGACGCGCTTCTAAACAATGTAGTCGTGACTATCGTACAGGGCCGCAACCTTCTGACCCAGTTGGTGCATGGTTTGTTCTTGAAAAAAGTCTGGTTGCATGAGATGTGAATGTAGTACGTACCAAGCCGCGATCAAAGCTCGTCTAGAGTACATGCAGTAACAACCATCTTGCACTATATCGTTAACCACATGCAGAAGAAACAAGTCAATAGTGGAGGTAAGTCGGATATTCGAAAAGTAGACGGACTGGCAAGCAAATATAGTGTTGGTAAAGCCTTCGAAGCGGGGCTACCGGTACTTATATGTATCCTGATTGCAAGACAATTAGAGGGAATCTGTCCGATCTAAATTCATTCAGTGGACCCGCACTTGCATCCTTCCAGTCTTCAACACGGAGTACAATTATCGTTGACTCGGAAGTTTCATACACGATATCCGCTGCATAGTATTGGCTCTTGCTGCTCTTCTTCCGCTGATCAAGGACTTGAGGCTATCGCTTTGCAGACTTGATCTCATAAAGGTTTTCATCCAATCCTTTGGAGTTAAAGGTGCTGGGCATACTTTACTTCCAGATGAAGTTCTGACACCGTGTCTTGGCAGCTCACGAGTCGCACTTTTGGGCGCTCCAGACGTACTCATCTTCCTATTCCTTCAAAGATATCATGTAGGAAATTGCCAGTGGGTTCATCTACGCCTCTACGGGTTCCTGATCAGTTGTTGAACCGCATCCACTCCGGAAAAATCCGCGCATCGATCTGGAACAGTGGATAGTTTCCTCGTGAACATATTTCGGCACAAGGGTCACGATTTGGACCCATAATGGCGCCCCAGATAGTGTAGGCACCATCCCATAGACTACGCTGCCAGATATTGATTTGATGAAAGTTTCCAAACCAGACTTCGTCCATCTTCGATACACTCCGCTCGTTTTTAAGGGAACAACCGAATCCGTACGCTTCGACGGTTATCATTTTGAAGCTTTCTCCCAATGAATCGCGGCTCCTTCGACCACCTGTGATGAAATCTTCCTTCCAAGTTAGTGAACACATCCGTTGGAGAAGAAGGCCCGCCGTGTAATAGCCGGTGTCCAGATGCGGAAGTACTGTTGGGAAACGTTCCTGAGCGAAGAGGCCCCACGAAAGAGGATGGTTGCAAATCCGGGCGACAATAAGCAGTCCGCCGTTTAAGAGCTGCGGCTGAAAGCAACCATCGATCGGATGGGCTCCGCACTCACTGCACTTCTGTTTTGTTCAGATTCTCTGATGTTATGCGTCGCGCGCAGTTTTGCTGTCAGCAGACGCCTGACACCCCCTCGCGCATCCACTTCCGCATCCAGTTTGGAAACCTCCTCCGGAAAATACGCCGGGTAGTGCGTGCCTTGACCTCTTCCCACCCGTAAAATGCTTCCTTCCAAACCTCTGGACTGGCTGCTGCCGCCCGGTGGAAGGGCGCCAAGGCACACGTGGCGCGGAGCAAAGAAACTTGCTCTTGCACTGCCAGCTTGCGGACGATCAGCAGAACAACGTCGCTTGGAAGGCGGTCCATAGCGGGGGGCCGTAGAAGAACTAAACAGAGTCTAAACAGCGGCCTCACGACCCTGGTTGACCGCATCCTGACTTCGCTTGAGCGGCCGCATCTTTAACCTTCTGAAGCCTGTAGGCCGCGCGTTGCCGCGTCGCAACGCGACAACGCTTGCGGCACGCGGCCGCCGCGGGTCTGCGCCGGCGGGGCCGCCCGCCTGGCTGCGCTGTTGGTCACTTCGCACGGGCGCGCGCGCGCCTTTTTCGAACGCGCCTTCCAACTTTTTGCCGCCTGACTGGCGACGGCCGCCCTTGAATCGCAAACCCTCCGAATTGGGCAAGCTGCTGACCAAGCGCCCAGTTCCGCGGCGGTGCTGACCCTGCTCTCGAAACCCCCTTTCGTGTCGTGGCCGCGCGAAGTGCCGAGCCGCGCCGCGCGCGGGCCAACTTGTGTAAGCTCCTCTAAGCTGCACTGAGCTGAGCAGTCCATCTAATCACGCCGCTTTCTCTCGCGACCATGGAGCGTCTCCCGGACGACTTGGTTCAGCATATTTTCCGGAAGCTTGCTGTGCAGGACCCCCTCTCCCTGTTGAAGGCGAGCTGCGTTTGCAGAAATTTCCACCAGGCGGTTGAAAAAGACAAAGATAGTGCTATCTGGAAGAAGTCTTTTCTGACCCCAGTGGGTTTGGAGGCTTCTCAAGAACTTAGCCTCGTGCATTCAGAAGCTACCGCAGTTAGCGGCAAGCTTGACATCGTCGTCGCTTCTTTGGGCGGGTGGTATAGACGGCTGGCGCTCATAAAAGCGAGGCACGTGCGCCCTACTTCGCGGCTAGAAAAGCTGCTACGTCCATTTTTTGAACAAAACCCCTTTGCCATATGGAGGGGAAAGTTCGAAGCAAACCTGCCAATGGACGAACTGTACGCAAATGCCTCGGACGTGAACCGATATCTGCACCTGTGTAGACTGCGTGGGACAGTATTCGGCTGGTGTACTGGCAGTCCTACTGAAACCTCGCCCGGCCTGCCTCCTTCCACCTTCCCTCTACCAAGCTGGTACTTCGAAGGGTCTGTGGGTATGTCTATCAAGGATTTGAGGGATGAACCTGTACTTGAATCAAGCCCTACAGGCGACATCAAGAGTACAGGCGTTCTTTTTGATGACGTCATCAAAGCATGGGCAAAGTTAGCGGGTAGCTGCACGACCTTGGACGGAAAAAACGTCGCCGAAGAAGAGCTCTGCGTCGAGACCTACGTTTTCCTGGGTGACGTCTTGGACGCTCCTGGAGCTGTAACGTCACGGGAGGGCAGGCCTTGGCAGTGGCCTTTTCTTATCAATGCGCACGTCGACGGAGCCAAGTACGTTCTGGCAAAATGCAAGGGAAAGAGCTTCTTTGTGTCCCGAGCCCCTGATCGGGCAAGGCAGGAGAATGAGTACAGCAAGCTAGGTCTGTGGCTGAGGTCAGTCTTCTAGTTGGAAGCGAGGCATGGTAATAGCATACATTTGTTTCAGATGTATATCCGGACGGAATGCTGCTTGGAGCTGTAGGGCTCCGATTGGCCGTTCTACTACGAAGTACGGTAGATTACCGTCTCCGCCATATCGTAATCAGCTTATTGTGTTTGCACTACCAACTCGCAAGTTGTGGCTCATGATATCGAAGATATTTTATTTGTGTTGATAATCTCTCATTGCAATTCTTGTAGCCCAAGCCCTGCCTGAGGAGAAAAACAAGATTTGCGCCCAGGACATCACCGCATGCATGAGGTTGACTTCTTTCGTGCTGAGTGAACAAAAATACGCTTGATGTCACTTGGCGCTTGACACGAAACGATAGGTTGCGATTTCTGACGGCTTTGGTGAGAGCACAAAAGACCATGTGTTATAGACGAGGGCTCATGCAGGAACTCCGGATCCGTTGCAAATAAGTCTGCAGCATGAATTCGTAGTCGAGTCGAGTCTTGTGTTCCTTTCTTTGACGGGGCAGTACGTTGGAGGGCCTGGCTTATTGATGGTATGATTACTTGACGACGAGAAGAAATCATACATACAAAAGCCCACAAGTTTAGAACTCGGAGTGGGTGCCTCGCCGAGGAACTTCACTCAGCAGTCATCCTTGCAAACGGTGTGATCGGTTCTGAACAGCGACTTTTGGTCGCATCATTCAAATAAGAAGAGTCGTGGGCAACAAGGACCTCATTTACCTGTTTGTTGTTTAACTTGTCCTGATGCCAACAAGCGCTTTCAATATACAGATTTAATGGAACAGCTTATACAGAGCGGGTCTCCTAAGAGGCCACTGGAACCGTATAGAAAGGCGCCAACCCCGCACGTTGCTTGCACCGCCCTCAAAGAACTCGACGGAGGGCGGCCGTCTAAATTGACCGTAAACCGTTCCGTGACCTCCGAATCGTTCTGTGCGGTGGCGGCCGGCCGCCGTCTCAACTTCGCCCAACTTTGAAAACCCCTTTTCCGTTACGCGGCCGCGCACGGGCGTGAGCCGCACGCGGGTCGGCTTGACCGATGGGTACTGAGCTAAGCAAAGCAATCTCGACCCAAGATTGACGGCTGCTTCCTCGCTTGGCCACCATGGAGCGTCTCCCGCACGACTTGATTCAGTGCATTCTCCAAAAGCTGGCTGTGCAAGACCCCGTTTCCTTGTTGAGAGCAAGCTGCGTCTCTACTTCGTTGCATCAAGCAATCGAGAAAGACACTGGTCTTTGGAAGAAAGTTTTCCTAGCATCACCAGGGTCTCTTGAACAAAGCTGCGACGCGCTCTTGAGTGCTACCGCTAACGCCGCGCTTGACACCGAAGTGGCTTCCTTGGGCGGGTATAGACGGCTCGCGCTCATGAAAGCGAGGGGCGCGCGCACGCGCGCGGGGCTCGAAAGGCCATCACGTCCGGCTTCTGAACAAACTCCCTCGAGTGCACTCGTACAACAGCGTCTGGTGAGAGGTCCAGCACTGATGTGGCTCGATTCTTGGACCTGTATAGGTTTCGGCGGACCTTAATTGGCTGGAGGGCCTGTAATCCAGAGGCAACGTTGCCCCTGCTTTGCTCAAATGACATTCTACCAAGCGGGAAACCCGGAGACGACGTGAGCGTATTTGTTTCTGCGTGCGATTATGACCCAGAATCAAGCCCTACAAACGATGCGGAATGTACAGGCGTTTATTTCGATGAATTAGTCGAGTGTTGGATCAAGAGAGCTGGTAGAACGACCTTAGAAGGCAAACGCTTCGTTGAAGAGAAGCTCACCGTCGAGACGTACGCTTTCCTGGGTGACGTCATCAGCCATCCTGGACCAGTGACGTCATGCGAGGGCAAGCCTTGGCAGTGGTCTTTTGATTACTATTCAAAGCGTGACGGCGTCGAGTGCGTCCTTCCTCAATGCGAGGGAAAGGTGTATCTTGTGTCGCGAACCCCTGACCGGGCAAGCCAGACGTCTGGGGTCACGAAATTACTGCTCTGGCTGGGGTCGATATTTTAGTTGGAAACAGGGCATCAAAGGGCATCCGGAGGTGCAGTGTTTCCAGCTGAATTCTTGGATGGCCGTTGACTGAAAGATACGTTTTCCTTTGTTTCCTCAATGTAATGGCGGTTGGCTAGCTTCTTTGAGTCAAGGGGAGGAACCTCATTGGCTAGCTTCAATGAAGGTTGTGCAAATTTCCTTACATACTTCTGGCCCCAGGAAGCTTATAAAAGCTTCACCATCGTTGAATTCACGTCACATGAGTAGACACGTAGGCAAGAAGGCGACGTCTGTCTTTCTGGCACTCAAAGATAGGTATGAAAATGTGAGTGCATCTGGGGAGTAAAACTGGGTTACAGTTCCCAAAGGATTGTGTCAGGGCGTCACGATCAGGGGTGAGGGATTTGATATTTACATACGGGCATTCAGATAATGGAGGAGGTTTCGAAGTTCTGGCCCCCTCGACAAAATTTGACGGCAGCATGATCGTGTGTTGATAAGTGTCAATTTGAACGGTGCAGACCGCTCCGAGTCCGTCTGGCTGGTTGCCAGCTGGCGTCGTTTAGAGCCATAGAGTGGCATGCGGGCACGGCGGCATGGTCTGATCATGAGAAAATGATTTGTATATCTATTCGATCGTGCATCATGTGATCCATTCAGATTGGAAATAAAAGCTTCTCGTTGTATATCTCAAACACACAATCGTTTCGGACAGCTAGCCTTTAAAATATTTCCACTATGAATTATATAATGAATGCCTCCTGGTGACATCGATGTTCCGCTTACGAAGAAAGTTCGAGTGCCAAAGTCTGCAGCGATCCATCATGCACTCAAGTTCGATCAGCTCCTCGACAAAAGGACACATACATACATCACATCTTAACGCCCGTACCGAAGATCTTTGCAGAAAACTTAAGTTGTAGGAAGTCCGACGCGCGTTGGCAAGCGCCCGCACATTCCTCGCGGCAGAATGAATGTCACCAGGGGGTACTGCGTGGCTTTTAATTGCAGCTCGTGATTTGCAAGGGCCCAGAGCAGATTCATTTTTTGTGCAGCGCGAGAAGAACGCGTCGCGTGGGAATGTCGTGACGAAGCGCAAGTCTATTCTTTGTCTACTTGCGAAGTTCTCGTGACGGTGTTTATCTTGTTGCCAGCGCGGCCTGTCTTAATTCCGAGTAAACAGTTGTTTGATTTGTGGGATCGATGTTCAGATCACTTCGGGCTGCACGAGAAACTGGGTTATAACTGGATCTACGCCCAGAGATTTTATGTGCGGTTGTCTGGATTAGGTTTCCGGACGCCTTGAACGAAGGCCGTTATTGAAATCAACGATGGTCAGGGCTTTGAATCCTTAAACATGCATCGACATCATGGATATATAAATTCTCGAACTCTAATTGCAAAAGAGGGAATGTTCATGACATAATCGGGGTCATCATTGCAGTAACTTTGCTGTTCAGTGGTAAACGCTCTACTGGGTTCCGCACTCGCTGCACTTCTGTTTTTGATCAGACTCTCTGCTGCTTTGCGTCGCGCACAGTTTTGCTGTCAGCAGACGCTCGAAACGAGTCCTCGCGCATCCACTTGCGCGTCCAGTTTGGAAACCTCCTGCGGAATCCACGACGGCAATCAACGTGTCCCTTTTTTCAGCCGTAAAGTGCTTCGTTCTGGACAGACCTCTGGATTGGCTGCTGCTGCGCGGTGGAAGGGCGTCAAAGCGCACGTGACGCGAAGCAGGAGAACGGCTCTTGCACTGCCAGCTTCCGGAGGATCAACAAAACGACGTCGCTTGGAAGGCAACTGGTCCATAGCGGCGGGGATTTAGTAGCAGCTTAGATCTTGTAGCGAAGTGAACGGAGCTGCCATTTTGCACAGCCGCAGTGCGACCGGCCTGGTCACCTGGGCCGCGTCGATCCGATCAGTACTGCCGCGCGTCGCTTGAGCGGCGGCCGCACCCTGAAACCTGCCGGCCGGCCGGCCGCGTCGCCTACGCGCGGCGGCGGCTCTCCGCGTACCTAACGAGCGCCGCGCGCTGGTCGGCCCCGACGTGGCTGCCTGAGGTTCGTCCGGGCGCGCCTCAGAACGTTTCTCGCGCGGCCGCGTGACTGGCCTTAAATTGCAATTCTTAGCTGGGCGGTATTGGCCGCGGCCGGCCGGCTCACGTTGGCTGTGAGCTGACCCGGCCCACCTTTTGAAACCTTCTTTAATATCGCGGCCGCACTCAAGCTGAGCCGCGCGCGGGTCGGATGCGCGCTCCCTCGCAGCTGAGCCACACTGAGCTGATCATACCAATCCAGATCACCAGGATTGCCAAGGGCCGCTTGCTCTCATAGCGACCATGGAGCGTCTCCCGGACGACTTGGTTCAGTGTATTCTACAAAAGCTGGCTGTGCACGATCCACTTTCTCTGTTGAGGGCAAGCTGCGTCTCTACTTCGCTGCACCAAGCAATCGAGAAAGACACTGGTCTTTGGAAGGAAGCCTTCCTAGCATCAGCAGGGTGCCTTGAAAAAAGCTTCAGCGTGCACCTCAATTCTACCACTAACGCCGCGCTTGACACTGAGGTGGCTGCCTTGGGTGGGTATAGATGGCTGGCGCTCATGAACGCGAGGGACGCGCGCGCGCGCGAGGGACTGGAAAAGCCATCACGTCCCTGTCCTGAACAAACCCAATTAGCAACTGTAAAGAATTCGAAATTTCTGGATCTGAAGGCTCCATCAAAAGCGTGGCTAATGGCGTCAATGACGTGGCTCGATTCTTGCACCTGTGTAGCTTTCGAGGCACGTTGACTGGCTGGAGTGCCAATAGCCCCAAGAAAACCACCCCTCTAGCTTGTTCCGGATACCTTTCGCCAACGGGGAAGCCTGCAGATTCTGAGGGCATTCCGGATCCAATTCACACAGCGAGCGAGCCTTGCGCATGCCCGACAAGTACAACGGATGCTATCATTTCTTACAGTGATACAGTCAAGACATGGGTCAGTATAGCTGATAACGCGACCTCTGGAGGCGGACCCGTCGTCAAATAGAAGCTCTCCGTCGCGACTTACGCTTTTCTGGATGACGTCATCAGCCGTCCTGGACCAGTGACGTCATGGAATGGCAAGCCTTGGAAGTGGTTTTTCCTCTGTTCAATGTGTTGCAAACGTGGTTTTCAAGTCCACTATCCCCAAATCCAATCCAAACCACTGTCGAATGTTCATTGAACAAGTTGGCCACTACGCTAATCAAAGTGACTACTACCTGTGCCTCAAACGGGCTCATCCTCATTGCCCGCACCCAAGATTTCGTCCCAGGCAGCCTGCTCCGTGTTGCGTTCCTTCCCAGGCTTCTTGGCATCCTTCTGCTTCCGTCCTCCTCGCACAGCGTCTTGAAAGCCAAGCTCGATGTACGCGGGGATGAGGTCGACGGTCACCTCCTTGTCGAGGTCCTTCACAGTCACCTTCGTTACCTGCTTGGCCTTCCGTGCCTTGGTTAAGCGGGTCGCCACGACCTTCGCCATCGCCTGCATGTTGTTGGCGTTGACGTTGTCGTTCTTGTCCAAGTTCTGCCCACGAAGGTGGGCCTCCACCTGCATTTCAACCGTAGGAATCGATTACTTCACGTGTTCCAGCGACTCGACGCTTCAACCGGACTTGGTGCAACAAATTGAGCCAGCTTTGTAAGCAATGCCTGGCACTCATATGGCGAGGCGCAGTGTATGCACGGACATACAACACTTGTTAGCAATCACCCAGCAGCACGCAAACTTCAGAATCTCAGCTGACAATCTCAGCTGACAATAGGGGAGAGGGCACGTACCACCATGCAGGTCCAAACGAGCTGATAGGCAGTCAACACCATGTCGGGCTCGCACCACACCCGCTTGGCAATCAGACACATGACTCGCGACGAAAACGGTACGCCGTCCGCATCCTCGTGCCACTTGCCGTCTGCGAGGATAAAGAGGATTCAAGCAGTGCAGAAATAAGCAAAAACCAATGGCACCACATTTCCCGCATCAACGGTAAACTTGCCGGCCAAACTCTTCAGTGGGTCACCGCAAATCCAACTTGACTCAGCGTCGGCAACGTACTGAAGCTTCAGGGCAAACCGTTTGAACGACATTGCGACTGGCATATGCCAACTCGAACATCGTGACGTCATAGACTGGGCAGATGACTTTACCACGCATCCGTTCCGCCCACTCCTCTGCCTTCTCCTTGTCCTCGTCCAGCGTGTTCTTCAAGTTGAACTCTGCGATCCGATCAAACTCCCCGCGGATCCCCCTCACGCCTGACAGCTCGCTGCGCTTTGAAGAGCACGCCTTTGTGTGCTCGCTCACAAGGTAAGCATAATCCTCCTTCTTGAAGAACACTCCCTGTGGTCGTTCGGCTCGCCATCGTCATCGGTGGGCTCCATCCCCTCGTGCACGGCGCGAAAGTACAAGAGCTCGTCGGGCGTCGGGTAGAAGTTGTGACCAATGGCGTCGCTCAACATCAATGCGCTCGCCAACGCGCGCTCCACACTCTGCAGTTGGGTCAGCAAGTATGGCCGTTGGGGACAACAGATTACTCCCAACATACCTCAAACACGCGCTGAACTACGGAAGCTCCAACAACCCAGCATTCATGGTGACCAACCAAGGACACATGCCAAAGCCAACAGCACCTTCGCTGATACAAGCTGTCCTTACCGTCTTCTCTGCCCTCTTTCTCTTCACTTTCATGTATCGAGGATCCACCACGGGCTTCTCCGGTACCACGCAGATTGCCATCTGTTCATCCTCCGACTCGTCCTTCGAGCCTGCACATTTAGGAACACAAATCAGCTTCCAACAAAGTAAAAACCTCCTAGACATACGGTGACGGCGCGCAGAATACGTTACACTCGCTGCGTAAGCATTCCAGCGGAGAGTCTGCGCCATGGATCAGTCTTGGCGCACAGGGGGAACCCAGGGCATCCGGAGAGGAGGGGACAAGAGCTGAGTGTGTACGAGCACACGGAGCTGCGTCTTCAACGCGCAACCCTGCTTCACCAAGTGGGGAGGGAGCTTCACCGAATTCGGAAGCTGTCCCGTCGGGACCCGGACGACGTTCGGACAGCACCGGGGGAGCTGCGACAAGTGCTCTCAACTATCGAGCGGCTGTTCGAGGACCTGCAGTTTGTTTGGTCACTCCTTTATCTGGACGAGTAGCCAGCATGGCTGCAGCGGCTGGAGCGGGAGCGGCAGCAGCTGGTCTTATT